>BTHU01000006.1:10587311-10624811 GCA_036184795.1 Tokudaia tokunoshimensis | reverse complement strand
TTAACATCTGAGCCACCTCTCCAGTCCCTTTAATTCTTGGAAGCGTTTTGCTTTTGATTTTAGGTGCTGGGGAGGTAGTAGGACATTAACAGAGACATCAATGGAAGGATAAGTAGAAGAAATAAGGAAGAGGGTGGGTGGTAGAGAGGGAGAGAATGGAATGTGGGTTGAGAAGGGGGTGTCCTTATGTCTTTTGGCCTTGGTGACTCTCATGCGGTTTGACTCTTTGGTTAGCTGTGTTGAACCATGGAGGGGACTTTAAATAAACTCCATTCATATTTCTACCAGCAATGACTCTGCCGAGAATCTGCCCTACCCCTCACAGTACTGGGGATTGAACCCGGAGCCTGCATGTGCTAAGCGAGTGTTCTATTACTGAGCTACTTGCCTGTGTCTTTTGTTTTACTTTTGAAACAGAGTCTTGAACAGGCTGGGGCTGGCCTTGAACCTGCAATCTTCCAACCTCAGCTTCCCAAGTAGCTGGAATTGTGTGCAAGTAGTTGGGATTATATGCGTGTGACACCGTGGCCAGCTGAGAGTCCCTGAATTTCATCTGTCCTTTTCCTTATCAGCACCCATCTGCCATTCACTCATCTGTTCATCTATCTATCCTTTTATCTGCCATGTATCTACCATCCATCCACCCACCCACCCACCCATCCACCCACCCATCCTTTCCAATATTCACTCATCTATCATCCATCCATCTATCTGTCCTTCCCTCTGTGCATTTATCCATCCATCCATTCATCTCTCTGCCCATCTGTCTCTTCATCCATCTGTCCATCCATCCACCCATCCATCCACCCACCCACCCACCCATTCTTTCCAATATTCACTCATCTATCATCCATCCATCTATTTGTCCTTCCCTCTGTGCATTTATCCATCCATCCATTCATCTCTCTGCCCATCTGTCTCTTCATCCATCTGTCCATCCATCCACCCACCCACCCACCCATTCTTTCCAATATTCACTCATCTATCATCCATCCATCTATCTGTCCTTCCCTCTGTGCATTTATCCATCCATCCATTCATCTCTCTGCCTATCCGTATCTTCGTCCATCCATCCATTCATCCATCCATGCATCCCTCCTCCCCCAATCCATCTGTTTCTCCCTCCTTCAACCATTGTCCTTTCTTCCTTCCATCTCTCCATTTCTCTTTCCCTCTCTCCATCCATTATCCATCCATCCATCCATCACCCATCCATTCATTAATCCTTCTGTCCATCTGTCTCTCCATGCATGCATACATGCATGCATGCGTGCATCCATTCTCCATTCATACACCCTGCACTGTAGCCTCTAGGCAGCTGTTCTGGGCTCCTTTCTGGGCTCAGGGACAACACAGACACTCAGAGCTCAAGCCCTTGATGGACCACCTGGCTCTGGCCTTTCTCTCCTCCAGGAAGCTCACTGCACCTGCTAGGCCTGGACCTTCTCCTTCATAGTGGGAGTGACTCAACTATGTGTTGAAGAGATGGGTGTGTGTACCCTTGAACATCTATCTGCATGATGCTTCTATTGGTGCCCATGTGTCTGCCAGGGAAGAGGTGTGGCCCATACATGTCCATGGTGCGCTTTCATGTGTGTATATACATCGCAGTGTGAGCTCTGCTGTGCCCATGAACGGAGCTCCCTGACACCCTGGGGTTCAAGCACCAAACCATACAGACAGGTGACTGGGTAGCAGGAGACTCCTCCTCTTCCCTCTGGAGTCCCCTCCCCTCCTCTTCTACTCTTCCTCTTCCCCCTTTCCATCCCTTTCTCTGCATTCTTCCTTCTTCCTTCTCCTCGCTTCCCCCTCCCCCAGCTGCTGTCACAGCCTGTCTTCAGAGAAGCCAGGGAGGAGCCCTCAGCTTTCAGCTCTGTTCTAAACAGGCCTCTCTACAAACCTCACACACTACCAGAAGGCCGGAGGGGTTCTGGTGGAGATGGGGGGTTACAACCCCCTCTCCCCACACAGTGTTTCTAGAATCTACTACAGCCAGGGCACCCCAGAGGAATAGAAAAGGGAACCTGATGCAGCTGTGTGACCTTGGGCAAGTCCCTTGACCTTTGTTAGCATCCTGAGAGGACAACAACACCTTCCAGGACCCTTGCAGAGAGATCACCGTGAGGGTGTCTATTGTAGTGCTGGTGAACCAGCAGGAAGTAGGCAAGCCCTCATAGGTTTGGTAAAATCAAAACAGCAAAACCTACACAAAACCAGGATGTTCATCTGGTCCAGGAACTAGAGACTAAACGTGGCTCTGTCTAGACCAGTGGCTTTCAACTTTCCTAATGCTGCGACCCTTTAACACAGTTCCTCATGTTGTGGTGATCTGGACACCTAACCATACAACTACTTCATCGCTACTTCATAACTGTAATTTTGCTAGTTATGAATCACGACGTAAATATCAGATATGCGACTCCCCACAGGTTGAGAACCACTGGTCTAGAATGTTGTCATGAACCTGAAAGATGTTCTGACTCAGCAAGCAACCCCATGCTGTGCTCTGAGCACGGCACTGGGCTTCAAAAGAAAACAGAAGACCAACACAGTGAACTAACTGGACCCTTGGGGGCTCTCAGAGTCTGAACCACCAGCCAAAGAATAGACAGGGGCTGCACGGAGACCTCCCTGTTCATGTCTAGCTGGTGTGCAGATTAACCTTCATGTGGGTCCCGAACAACTGGAGTGGGGGGGGATTATCCCAGAAGCTGTTGCCTGTACTTGGGCTATGTTCTTCTAGCTGGGCTGCCTTGTCTGGCCTTGATGGGAGAGGCAGCGCCTAGCCTCGCAGAGACTTGAAGTGTTAGGGTTGGGAGGAGGGGGTGAGATGCAGGGAGGTGGGGAGGAGAGGACCACCTCACCACAGTGCCTGGCTGGCATTCTGGGTGATGGGTTTTTCTACCTTTTGTTGATCTAAACACTCGCTACAGTTCTCTATAATGAGCAACTAGCTGTTATCTGATGAAGACCTAAGAGCTGTACTCAAAGGGGGGAATTTTGGCCACCTTGCAGAGATCTTTCGAGGGCCATGAGGACCGCTGAACAGGTTCCTGTTCTTGTACTCATTCCAAGCAGCTCATTCTCGCCATCCCCAAACTCTCCTCACCGATGCTAAAGTGGGCCAGCTTCCCCTCCTGAACGGGAGTGACAAGGGACCTAAAGGCAACCAGTTCTCATTTTCACATTGTTTCTGCCTTTTCTGGACCTTTCAGGCCTGAGTAGGAAGAGAACGAAAGAAAAGAAACGGTAGTCCCAGCTTCCACATCTTCAAGTCAGGAAACTGAGGCAGAGAAAGAGAGAGGTTTTGATTTTCGCTGTGGTCTCAGGCCTCCTAAATCATATTCAGGGGCCTTGATGTGAAGCTCAGTGGGTAGAGCGCTCACTCAGCATTCATGAAGTCATGGGTTTGATCCCTAACCCCACCACCACCACAGCAGTCAGGGTGGGGCACACCTGCAAGCTCTGCGCTAAGGAGGTATGGCCTCAAGTTCGAGACTAACCTCGGATAATATGGTAAGACTGTCCCAAAACACAAAACAACAACAACAACAACAGCACATACTTTCCGAGGCTTGGAGAACCACTGTCTCACTCTCTAGAACCCTTCTGCCCTAGCAACCTTAAAGATGACTGTGCCTGCTGCGCATAAGGCTGTAATGTTTTCTGGTTTTGTTTGCAGCTGTCTGACATCTCATGCAATATAAAAATAGGGATGAACTTAGAAATCCCAGGGCTGGAGAGGTGGCTCGGCAGTTAAGAGACCTCCCCCCCCCCCCGCCGGGCCGCTCTTCCAGAGGACCTGAGTTCAATTCCCAGCAACCATGTGGCAGCTCACAACTGTCTGGAACTCCAAGATTTGACCCCCTCACACTCAGACATACATGCAGGCAAAACACCAAATGCACATGAAATGAAAATAAATAAATAATTAAAAAAAGAAATTAGAATCCCACTCGGTTTCCTTCCCCACCCTGTCCCCTGTCTCTGAGACAAGGTCTCACTCACTGTGCAGCCCAGACTGGCCTAGAACCTGCCATCCTCCGACCTCAGCTTCCCAAGTGCTGGGAGTACAGGTGCACACCCTGCATGCCAGACTTCACTTCTTTTGACATAATTAAGGCAGACAGAAATAAGCACTTGTTCATTCCTTCGTCATCCCGAAGGCCTACTGTGCCCCTGACCAGCTTGTGATCTGGATCAAAGCAGGAGAGGAAATCAGCCACCACAGAAACTCCCCAAATGGGACCAGCAAGAGGGTTCAGCTGATAGAGGGTGCTTGGGGCAAAGCCTGATGATCTGAGTTCCATCCCTGGGACTCATCTGGAGGAAGGAGAGAGCTGACTCCCTAATGTTGTCCTCTGGTCTCTGCACATATACATTACTCGAGTGCGCACGCACACACAGTATGAAATGAAATAAAAAAACAGAACTAAGACTAAAGCCTCTAGCACAGTGCTTCCTAACCTTCCTAAGGCTGCGACTTTTTAACACAGTTCTTCATGTTGTGGTGACTGCCCCCCCCCACACCATAAGATTATTTTTGGTGCTACTTCATAACTGTAATTATGTATTTGCAATGTAAATATCTGTGTTTTCCAATGGTCTCAGATGAGACCTGTAAAAGGTGTGGGGGTTTTTTGTTTGTTTTTTTGTTGTTTTGTTTTTGTTCTTGTTTTTGCGTCCCAGGGATCTCAACTCATAGGTTTGAGAATTACTGTCCTACTGGGGGAGGGAGGAGGTCTTTGTAACTAACTGTCAAGTTGTGATGTTGGGGACACCTACCCTGACCTTCAAGATACTGGATGAAAAAAAAACACACAGAACTGAGGGAGAAAAGAATTTTTTTTATTAATTTTTCTTTTTTTTAAAAAAAAGTTGATTTTTTTTGTTTTTTGTTTGTTTTTGTATTTGTGTGTGTGTGTTGGGTTTTTTTTGTTTTGTTTTGTTTTTTTGTAAACCTCTTTCTGGCTCCCCTCCCAACTCTGCCCCACCCTCCTCTTAAAAATATAAAAATGTCCAGCCCCAGATAACTAGAGTACAATAAATAAACAGTAGACACAAAAACATACTTTATTTGTTTCTTCTTTATACAAAATAAGGAAACTAGAAGCGTCCGACTTCCAAAAAAGTATAATACTGTTCGTCCTGATGGCCCAGCCTCCAGGCCCCGGGCAGGGAGAGTGATCCGTGGCCAAATGCCCAATGACTTGGCGCCCGGCTCAGGGTCAGAGCAGGGTGTGAGGGTTCGAATCCTGCCAGGCCCCTCAGACTCAAAGTATAGAGGAGCAGGGAGTTAGGCTCCAGAAGGCCGGGCCCTGACCGCGCAGCTTCCGAGACAAGCTGACCTTGAGCCACCAGGGGGCGCCAACTCGCCGGTGGATTCGTTTTCCTGCAAAGCCACCATTCACTAGCCGTCCTCATTTTATTTCTCTGGCTGAGGCTTTCCTCATCTCTCTCTCTCTCTCTCTCTCTCTCTCTCTCTCTCTCTCTCTCTCTCTCTCTCTCTCTCCTTTCAACCTCTCTCTTCCTTCCTTCCTTCTTTTTTTTTTTTTTAAAAAAGAGAGAAAGTGAGAAATAGGATTTCACAATGCCTCGGCTCGCAGGGAGCGGTCACCGATCGCTCGTTGGTCTCATCCCCCCTCTTAGTTCAAAGAGGTGATGGTGGGTGGGGGTCCGGAGGGCTTCTAGGGTGTGCTTGGAATCTCGACCCTCCAGAATATTAACTTTGGTCCCGAGAAATTGCGCAGGCGCGTGCCGAAGCTCTGAGGGGTGGTGATGCGAGTTGCCTGGTGGGTGCGAACCCAAGAGAGGACTCTTGAGGCTTACCCAGGCGGCGTCCCGGGTTTGGTGGCAGGGGACAACTCGGCCCCTCGGCCTTACCATACGGCCGCTTCGTTGAGCTCAGGGTTGGGGTGCGACAGGGGTCCGCTGTAGCCACTGGTGCCGCTCATGGGGAAGGGCGGGCTGGGCCCGCCGCTGAACACCTCTCCCGGCATGGGGTGCAGCGCGCCGGGCAGGCCCGGCTCGGGGCTCGGCGTGTCCGGGTGCGAGATCATGTCGGTGAACCTGGGGTTGTCCGCGCCGTGAGGCCCGGCCAGCGGCGGTTCCAACGCGCCCAGCGGCGTCGAGCCAGGTCCGGATGCTGCCAGGAAGCTGGAGTCGGCCGGGGACTGCGCCTGTGACGGCGGACCGTGCGCGAAGAAATCGTAGTTGCCTCCTGGGGCGTAGTAGTCGCTTTGGTAGTCTGCGGGAGGGACAAGGGATAAGAGACGGCGTGAGGACAGACTGCCAGGGCCGACAGGGACCTAGGGGAACACGCGAAGAGGACTCGAGGATGTCAAAGCCAGGGCGCCCAGATGGGGCGGTTGGTACAGATATGCGGATGGTGCGGGAGAGCATGTCACTGACCCTAGGTTAGACCGAGACATCAGGTGGCTCTGAGAGACTCGGGGAGGAAGCCTGGCACCCTGAGGATAGAAGGGGACCGAGGAGGACCACGGGTAAGGCTGGGAAGTAACAAGAAATACAGAAAGGCCGAGGGACTGGGAGAGACACAGAAGCTACCAGGACTGAGGAATCGCTGGCTCCCAAACACCCAGGAGAGGAGGAGATAGCCCGTAGAGGCCAGAGGCGCAAAGCCAAGGGAAGTCTGAGCGAGAAATGGAGAGATGCACAAGAGACAGAGATCCGCAGGGACGCGGGGTTGGTGGGGAGGTGGTAGAGACTAGTCCCAAACGTGTCACCATACACTAAACAGCTAAGCCCACGCAATGGCGGAAGCGCAAGCCCAGGAACAAACAAACAAACAAACAAACAAGCCGCGGTAATTGTGCAAGGTGAAAAAAAGACTATGTGAGTAAAAAGACGGATTAGCCAGAGACAGAGGGACAGAAGACCAGGAGGACCAGGAATCGCCTTAGGCTGGGTGGCTTCAAGGCTCGGAAAGGAGCGTGGGGACCAAGCGGCTGCTACAGCGCAAAGCACCAAAGAGATTCAGACTGGAGTTGCGGGCCCCAGCAGAAGCAGGACCCGGCAGCCGCCAGAACACAGGAAGCGGTGGACAGGAGGCATGGACACGGGGCGGGGGTGTGGTGTGTGTGGGGGGGCGCAAAGGGCGCAGAGCCAGGAAAAGTCTCAGTGTTTTCTCTGGCTCCTTTGCTAGTCTTGCTTAGAACTGAGAAAGCCAAGCTCAGGGACAGCGAGGGGGCCCACCGAGGTCAGGGCCACTTTCGGGTTTCTGGGGAGTAGAGCCTCGTGAGTCTTGCTAAGACGCCCAGGTTATTTTTGAAGTATTTGGGGACAGAGACCTTTGGAAGAGTTGACACAAATAAATGCACATCCTTCCCACAAATTGAGAGATGCGGGATTTGTAGGTCAGGCGCTCAAACCACGGCAAGAAATTGCTTCTGTGAACACTCTCTAACCTCCCCCTCGATCACAGCTTCCTCCACCTCCAGATCGGCCCTTCCAAGATTGGGGTGCAGGATCCCACCAAAAGGAACACCTAACAGCCTGTTGAAGAGACAACCCGCTTTGTAGAGCGGGAAAACCGGCGACCCAGGGGCCAGGGTCCCTTCTGAAAACTCATACCCTTTGCTCAGTCCCCGGGTTCACAGGCGGGTTCTGGATGTCACCGTCACCCCCGCCCCCTTTTTTCTTTTTCGGAAACCCTGAAACATATCCAAATCGAGGGTGAGAGGAAGGTTGTCTAGAGACCTTCCTGGAGTGGAGGGAGTTTAGGTAATAGCTAAAACGGTCGCCAGTTACTTTTTGAAAAAAAAAAAAAAACCCAAATTCCATCCTGCCCGAAAGTGCGGAAGGTTGAGAGAGAGACGAATTTGGGGATCCTCAAAGGAACGGAAAGGAAGCGCGCTAAGCCTGGAAGGCCGCGGCCCTAGAGCCGTGCGCGCCGCCTCCGCCCATATGGCGGCCGGGCCGGAGGTAATTGGAACAAACGCTGTCTGAAAAGGGCACAAAAGCCGCAGCTGGGGCTTTGTCCGAGCTCCCACGGGGAGCCGCGGGCCCGCCACCCGGCCCCTTTCTCGCCCGCTGACGGCCGCCGCCACCGGGATCTCCCAGTGCGGATTAGGCGGGGCTGCCGAGCTGGGGATTGGGGGGGGGGTGGCCCTATGGCCCCATCCCGTTTTCGGAGAAAAAGGGGGTTCTGGTGTTCTGTCCCCCACCCTATCCCGCAGGTCTGCAGAGAGGGTGGGGTCGGCAGGATCAGTGCAGGGTGGGCTGGGTTCCCTGAAACCTTGTTGGGGAGGGGGTTTCCAGACTGGTACCGCCCCCACTATCTCTGGGCTTCGGGTTGAGATGTGTGTGTGTGTGTGTGTGTGTGTGCAGACGACAAGCTAGGTGGAAAGATTAGACATCCTAGGTCACGCCCATCACCCTACGGTTCCGGCTCCCCAATCCGGCCCCACATTAAAATCACCGCTTCACGTTTTGCCAGCAGTTTTCAGGGACCTCGGCCTGGTCTACAGATTAACTTCTCAGACTTCCGCACATGGACGTACGGCCTGGGGGGTCCTCTTACTTTCTCTACCCGGTGGCTTTGCTTGGCTTCACCGCCTCTCCACCTCAGCATTGTTCCCGCATCCACCTTTTAAAGAGAATCGTTTTTTGCCTCTGAAACTGGGTTTGGAGCCCCTGAAACAGGCCAATAGCTCAGAGGAGTTGGCTATAGACACTCCCGATGACTCCATAGAATGGAAAACTTGGGGAAATCCAGAGAAACGCATTTTCCCTACCGAGGGTTCTGAGACCGGAGGGTCGTCGGACAGTTCCCCTCCTTCCTCAGGGAGGGGGCCACACCAAGGAGCTGGGAGGAAGTTGGGGTGCAGGAATGGGGCACAAGTCCCAGGGAACAAGAGAAGGAAGGGGCTGAGGGAGCAGGGTTTAGTCCATTAACAACTTCCTCTGTGCAAACCTGCCTGTCACTCCCCAGACTCAAAGATGAATCGGGAGGGAGTATCCACCTATTCCCCCACCCCCAGCCCCATTCTAGACCAATCCATTGGAACCCAGGGCGTCTGTCACAGAGCCTTTGAAGCAAGCTGAGGGCATGCATGCTCCCTTGTCCCCCACTTCAAGCCGGTGGGGTTCCAGTCTTCTTCAGGTTCACTAAGGCCACGGGCCCGTGAACAGTGAAAGTTAGGCAATGAGGCGAGAGAGAGAGAGAGAGAGAGAGAGAGAGAGAGAGAGAGAGAGAGAGAGAGAGAGAGAGAGAGAGACTGAGACTTGGCGCTTGCCCGCCCTGCTCCCAGACGACCCGGGAAGGGAAATGTGCCTCTCCTTCTGAGGCGAGTGGGAAGCACCGGTGTGTGGTTGTCTACAATCCTACCTCAAGCTGGTCCACTCAGGTCTCTTTGCAAGAGGGTGTGTGTGTGTATGTGTGTGTGTGTGTGTGTGTGTGTGTGTGTGTGTGTGTGTGAGAGAGAGAGAGAGAGAGAGAGAGAGAGAGAGAGAGAGAGAGAGAGAGAGTCCATGGGTCCTGTGTGGGTGTGCGTACCTGTGGGTGAGTAGCCTGTGCTAATGAGTCTGTCGAGGAATGATAGCTTTGTGTATATCCTGCGTGGGTGGGGAAAAATAAGGGCTGCCCTATCGTGGCCCAAAACTCGAGGAAACCCAGAAGAGCTGTGCTCCCGGGCAAGGAACAAAGTGTCCCTAGGTGCCCCTTACCTCCGTAATAAGTGTATGGGGTAGACCCCAACATCTCAGACTCGTCCAAGCGGCCGCCCAGGGGACGCATGCGCCGCGGACTCCGGAAGAAGGCGTGTCTCCGGGCACCCAGGGCGCTCAGTTGTTTCATGCGGCGTTCTTTGGACCTTCGGTTCTGAAACCACACCTGGGGCGCAGGAAGGGGCAGGGAGACCTGGGTCAGGAATGGCCCCCCTCTTCTCCCGCTGGGGCTGGCCCTGCTGGGTCCTAGCGCCTCGGGCACACCACAACTCCCCCTCGAGCTAGGGCTGGGCCGGATTAGCCCAGGAGGGGCGGAGAGGGGCTTCGGCGAACCAGTCAAGGGTGAAGGATTTCGTGGACCCGTGGGGTGACTCATAAAGACCCCGGCTTCCTGGTCCTCAGTTTGCCCGCGGCCAGACGGCTTTATAAAGGCCTCCTGCCCTGCCAAGACCTCGCCCGCGGCTGCAGAGCCAAGCTCCAGCCGATTGTCGCTTTGCCAGCGCTTCGGCGCGAGGACATCTCCCTTTTCTGTACTTGGAGAGGAAAGGGGTCCCGGAGGCCAGAGAGACTTAAGCTCTTAGCCAGTCAGGGTGGGGTGAGGAAGTGAACGGAATTCAGAGAGGCCTGGCGACCTTGTTCAAAAATCACATCGCTAGGAGAGAGGAACTGGATCAAACCTTTTAGCTAAAAATTCCCCTCCTCCAAAGGGTGCCCAGATGGCCCCAACCTCGGGTGCACCACTGTCTCTACGCAAGCCCGGCACCCCCAGTCGTTCACGGGCTACGCTGCCCGACGGGAGGTACGCCTGCTGGTCTGGAGGGCTGGCCCATCGGTCGTACCTGAATGACCCTCATGTTGAGGCCCGTCTCCTGTGCCAGCTGTTCGCGGATGTGGCGCGTGGGCTTGGGCGTGGCTGCGAAGGCCGCCTTGAGCGTCTCCAGCTGCTTGGCCTTGATGGTGGTGCGCGGGCCCCGCCGTTTGGTGCCGGAGTTCTGTTCCTCATTCTCGTTGTTAGCGGTCTCCTTGTCAGATGAGGTCGAGTTGTCGGTCTCTTTGGGGTCGTCCTGTAGCGGATCCTGGAGGTCCGGGGACAAACTGCGGTCTGTACAGGACGACACTGCGGGGTGGATGGATTAGGGACAGGACAGTGGCGTCAGCGCGATCTCTCTCCCAATTCAGAAACCGGTCCCTGAAGACCAGGCTTTCTGCTTCGGTCGCTGAGTTCCCTTCCAAATCAGGGAGCATCCCTACTCTGCACTCTTTTCAGCCCGGGCTTGGTTTGAAAGGACCTTCTCGAGTCCTCGGCTCCCGGGAAACGGGGCACACCCTCTGAAGAACCCTTTCTTCGTAAGTGCAAAGCAAAGAAGGGTACACACTGCCCACTCTCATCCCCCACGCCCCGTCTCACTTTCCTCTAAATAGCTATGAGTCCCCCCGGTCCTTCTCGAATTTGCCAGGACATCAAATAGCACTGCACTGAAAGGAGACTTTTTGCCGTTCTAAATTGGCTTGGTGGGGGCTCCAGATGATGAGCCCGGCTCGGGTTTCCCCCGTAGAACCGGCTTCTGTCTCTCCATCCCTGAAGCCCCCTAGCAAATATATCCCGGACTGAAATTAGACCAGCCAGCCCCAGCCCAGGACAGGCAGCGGGTGGCGGGTTGAGAGTGTCAGCTGGTTGTTGGCGCTGGATAGAGGGAAGTTGGGGAACGAGCAGAGAGGCCTGCGTACCTGAGTTGAGGCTTCCTTCCTTGAGGCTAGAGGAACTTAAGTAGTCGTCCTTGCACACGAACTTGTTCTCGTCGATCACGTAGAGTTCCTCTCCGGTGGACAGTTGCTTGTTGCATACCATGCAGGTGAAGCAATTAAGGTGGAAGACTTTGCTCCGGGCCTTACGCACGAGGTCGCTGGGAGAGATACCTTGCGCACAGCCGGCACACTTCGTACCAAAGCGCCTGTGGATGGATACAAGGCTCCTGTCAGTTTGAGGTGGGGAGTTGGTACTGGTGTCCGGATCCTCTTCAGTGCTGACCTCTTCCAACCCCCTCTTTTCCCAACGGAAACCTAATTGTAGTCTCCGGAGTCAGGGCTGGTTTGAGGCGAGGTGGCCTTGCTTTTAGTGTATGGAAACAGACTATATGGGGCTATGCTGGAAGGGCTGGGAGTTGAGCCTTGAGTGCAGACAGGGGTTGAGGGAGATCCCAGGATGCCTTCCTGCCCTCAGGTCCCCACCAGATCTGCATTGGTTGTGTCAGGAGCCTACAAAGGGTTTTTAGCGTGTGGAGCAGGTTTTCAGTATTTTTAGTTTTGCCTCCTGGATTGGGGTGTGTGTATGTCTCAGTGAGGACCACCATGTCTGTCCGTCTGTCTGCCTGCCTGCCTGTCTTTAGACAGAAAGACCAGAACCTTCCTCTTGCTTTCTAGTGCTACCTGGGAGACCTGCTAGATCCCTAGCCATCAGGAGCTGGGGATAGAAGGCTCTCTCAGAGGAATACATTCTGGAAACAGGAAGTCAGTTTCTGCACACACACACCTCCCCCATCGCTGCTCCCCCCCCCCCGCGGGCAGCAGAAGAATGGGAACAGAAGCTGACCTTAAGTCCTGCCCAGCCAAGACCTAGGATCACTCCAAAGCCCTCTTTCCCTTGCCTCTGAACAAATCCCTTTTCTTCCTTGGGCTCTAGAAGAAAGTACCCCTGTGCACACACAATGGGTGGTGCAGAACCTAAAGGAAGGGGTACAGGTTGTGTGGAGAGGAAGAAGAGGTCTCAGAACCCTGGGGGACCCCTTCATCCACTCACACCCATGTCTCTAAACAGAGTGAATTTGGGTGACATTGATGTAGTGAGAGCATTAGAAACCATAAGTCACTTTTGGCCTTATCCGGCAGCATAATTGGCTATATACACCTTATCAAAAATCATTAGGTGCTTTGCAAGCATGCCACATTAGGGGCGCCAGGGCCTCTGGGGCCGGGGAGTTTACACGTGTAAAGGCGAGGCTGACATTTTCTCCTATTCAAATTCCCAAGTGCCCGGCCACTGGGGCAGGCGGCTGCTTTTCTCCTTTACCGAGCTAATCACGCCCCCTCAGTGCCTGGAATTCAGACTCACAAAGCCAGTCTGGGTGCCGGGTGGAAACGGACAGAAAGCGCAACTACAAAAAAAAAAAAAACAACCCTGCACGTTTCTAGGCTGCCCCTTCTCATTTGGGGAAACTGAGGCTCACAGAGACACTGGGGTCCTGGCCTGCCTGAGCGGCTGTATGAACTTGGGAAGGGAGATGATACATCTCAGAACAGATCTGCTGATTCTCAGCTTTCACTTCAGTGCCTTTCCAACTAGGAAGAAAACGAATTGAGTAGTGGGGAGGGCAAGGGGAAGATTCTCATCCCCATCTCTAGAAGATCCCTTCTTAGCTATGGCCCTTTGGGAGTGGGAAGTTTCTGTTTGTCCTCAGATTACCCTCTGGGCTTAGGATTTCTGTTTGGAATAAGAAGCTCCCAGCTGCTCTGAACTCCTTGTACACCTTTGGGATCTGGAAAGGGGAGTCTGGAAGCTTCTGTCCTGGGGACTCAGGTGTGGGTAAGGGGCCCAGAGCAAGTTGCTGAGCTTACGGCCATCTGACCGGGTCTCTGCTGCTGCCTGGCAGACCCAAGGTGAGGCAGCCGAACACTGTCCTCCTTCCTGGGCTCCGCCTCAGCATCCCACAAGCAGAGGACAGGGCTTGAGGAGGGCACAGGCCTATCCGCCCACCCCACACTCCAAGCTGGGGTAGGTCTCTTGGTCCCTTAATTCCCAAGGAGCTAGGGCGGAGCTCGGGTCAGCCAGTGGTAGGCAGCAGGGCGCGGCGGGGCCTCTTACCTGAAGAAGTCGTTTTTACAGTACAGCTTGCCCTCCCGGGAGAAGCACTTCTCCGAGAGGTTGGTTTTGCACTCGCAGCATTGAACACATTTGATATGCCACGCGCGGTCCAGCACGTTCAGCAGAAAGCGATCGAGGATGGGCCGCTCACAGCCGGCACAGTGCACCATCATAGCCGCACGCCCCGGCGGCTCGGGCCGCCTCGTCCTCCTTGGGGCCCCTGGGCCCTTAGGGCCTCTCGGTCCCCGCTGCTGTGGCTCTCAGCCTGCCTGGTCTGTAGGCTTCGGTAGGGGCGAGTCCGATACGGTTCAACCAAGACTTCTCGGGGTCAAGTCCTCCGACGCTCTCCGGCCTGGCGCTGCACTGCCCAGAGTGGCGTGGAGGGCGGCAGCGGTCACAGCCTCATGTCACGGGTCGCGCCCGGGCGCTCGCTCCAGCTTCGAGCAGGTGTCCTCGGCGGCGGCTGGCTTCGGCACTGGCGAGCGGCTTTCCCGGTTGGCGGAGGCGCCGGCACTTTCCCCCACTTTCAAGCGGTCCCGATCCTCATCTTTGTCTGGCCGCCGCCTAATTCGCGCATCCTTATTCAGATTTGGTGACGTGGTACGGCACGTAGGGGGCCGGGCGGCCAATGGGCGCGCCGTGGCCATAGCAACCTCTTAAATTTATAGCATATCTAAATTGGCTACAGCGTTGCGGTCAGGACAGAGCAAAAAAAACAAGACATCAGTATTGCCGAGTATTTGCTAGTACCTGGTTCCCACGCTAAGTAAGTATTTACTTTCTAGTTTGGGCCTGGAGGGGTGGGGCGCGATCCGCTAACCATGGTTCTCTTTCTCTCTCTCCAGAAAAAAAATTTTTTGGGGGGGGCAGGGTTCCAAGGCCTAGTTAGGGAGGGACCTCCCACCAGGTTCGCCACCCTCGCAACCTGTAGAAGTTGCTCAGGCGGGGAGTGCGCTGGGGTCCCCCTGCTTCCGAACCCGCCCAGCTCCCTCTGGCTTTCGACAGCGGCTCGCTCGGGCTCTGAGGGTAGGAGCTGGGAGACCCGGCACTTCTCCCTGCTGTGGTTTCTTTTGTCACTCACGGGGCTAGGGCCCAGCAGGGCTATTCTCACCAAGTGGTTGAAGGCGGGAAGCTGGGTTAGTTATGTGCCCCCACCCCCCACCAGCAGCCGGGTTGACTCAGGGATGTCACCTGGCCTGGTCTGGGAATCCCGAATGTCCTTTCTATGTGCTTAGCTCTCCCGGCACTGGGGGAGGTGTGGAGAAGGGGGTGGTCTACCTCGGATGGGTGTTCCGGCAGGTAGATAGGAGGCGGCAGTTCACTACGTCTGTCCCTGCTACATCGTCCGTATTCCAGGTCAGGCTGGCTGGAATCCTGGTGAGTGGGTCACTCTGCAGAGCGAGGGAAGCTGGCCACAGCCCGGTGTCGTAGGCGCTCCCGAGCCCCGAGATGCTCTAAGTTCGGGCCCTCTTCTAGAGCCAAAGACAGCTTCGGAGGTGTGTGGGTACCAGCAGGTGTAAGCTGCGGAGGGGTTCGTGGGCCTGGAGGGAAAGAAAGGGATCAGGCCTTGTTTCTGCGAGGCCAGCCAGGCCACCGCTTGCTTCGGGCGAGGTAGGTTGGGAAAGGGTTTTTGGATATTTGCTTGCTGCTGGGAAGAACGCTGATGGTGTGGGGCTGGGGTCCAAGGGTTGGAGCCATAGAGGAATTGTGCCAAGACTTGGCTATGAATGTCTGTTTGGGCGTCCTTACTGAATTTGTCAGTAAATATCCACTGCTTGAAAACTATCATTTTATTTTATTTGTAGTGTGTTCGCGATCAAACCCTGGGATGTAGAGGGATTTTTTAAAAATTGTTTCTTTTTCCTTTCTTTCTTTCTTAATTTCTTTCTCTTTTTTTTTTTGCGTGTAAATTTTCCCGTTTATAATTTCCTGTGGTTCTGCTAGGGTTGTGTGTTAAAGTGTGCATTAAATATTTTTGTTGGTCTGTGTCTCTCTGCACCTGCTTAGTGGGTCGACTGGGTGTGAGAGGGAAGGCTTGTTTGTGGAAGGATGCAGATCAAGCATGTAAATTCTCTCCTATGCATGTGTTTGTCCTGAAGTGAAGGTGTATTTTAATGTCTGAGTGTATGTCTGAGTGTGTTCCCGCTAGAGATCCTATGTGTGACAGAGCTGGTGGGTTGTGTGATCCTGGGCACAGATTTTTGTTGGGGTGTGTGTGTGTGTGTGTGTGTGTACAGTAAATTTTTATTTACATGACTCTTGTAGGAGTGGAGGAAATGTATGTGTATCAGTAACAGGGATTCTCTTCATGGATTAGGGGGAAAGATTTATAGAGTCTCATCAACTGAGCCTTTGGGAAAGTGTTCCCCCAACTTGGGTAGCCTCTGTGTGTGGGTACATCACCTGGTCACTCCTTTGTCAGGGAGACTGGCACCTGCAGTGCAGTGTAGTGTGGGAACCAGGACCAAGGAGGCTGCATTGCACTCAGGCCTCCTAGGCCTGTGGAGAGATTCCGGAAGCCGCCAAAAGAGACTCTGTGGCAGTGCCCAGCCTGTTTGCCTGGGGCGTGAATGCTCCTTGAGCGGAAAGGAGATAAGGAAGGGCCCAGAAAAGATAGGAGTTATGTTGGTTGCCAGCTGAGGCAAGCCAGTGCCCTCCGCCTTTGTCTCTTGGAGGTTCCCCCATCTTCCTGATTCTCCTGGAGTGCTTCTCTCTTTAGCCCAGTGCCTCCTCTTTTCCTGTTCCCCATGGTCCCCCCCCAATCCTTCCTCTCCTTCTTTCTCTATTTCCCCTTCTCCCGTGGTCTCCTTCTCCCTGTGCCTTTTTGGCCTCTGGCTTCCATCAAAACACTTCAAAGGCCACTTCCCATTATGCACTGCTGCTGAGATGTGTGGAGAAAACTCACACCCTGGCACTACAGTCCCTCAACCCTCCTCCTCCTCCTCCTCCTTGGCACCTTTCCTCACCCCATTTGTGGCCACACACTCCCTCAAGTCACCGCAAGGAATCTCAGGTGACCGGGTCCCTACTGTGTCCCCAGCCAGACTTCTTCCCACCCAGCCCCGGCTGGGTCTGGGTCTCCACTCTTGGACAAACCCATCAGCCCCACTTCTCCTGGAATGTCCCCTGAATGTCAACCTGCAGTCAAGCCCCAGCAACTGAATGCCAAGCCAGGGAGAGAACTGTCACAGAGATCAACTACCCTGGGGGGGGGGTTCATCCCCGAAACCTGGCTGTGGGTGGGCCACCTGGGGCTGAGCCGATGGTTGTAGCATTTGAGGGGTGGTTGGGCTTACAGAAGTCCCACAAGGGCTCAAAGGACTTGCCTACTCATGTCCTTTCAGAGTTACCTGGGTGCCTCACCGATGCATGTGGTCCGGCCCCATTTACAGACACCCCTCCCCCATGCCAGCCTGGCAGCCACAGCAGCTCCCTCCACATCACTCTAGTTCTCGGAAAAATAGCAGACCAGCTATTTTATATATTATCCCGCCCCAACAGCACTGACAGATGGCCACCCCGGCAGTGAAATTCCCTCCTATATGTAACTAATAAACGCTTGTGTCTTAACAGGGTGATGCGCCAAGACTCAATGTCACTTATACAAGATGTTGATGGAATTTACTATATAAAAAAAAAACTCCCTTCTAGAGTAAAGAGTATCAACATTACAGCTCGACAGACGGTGTGGGGATAAATGAAACAGACAAAAGACAAACAAGATAATAATCTGTTTCCAATCACTTAAGCCCTGTAGAGTTAGTAAAATGTTGCTTGCATATTCCCCCTTGAGTTCGGTAATTAATTACTGGCGAAGAGACGCACACCTCCCGGCTGGAGTGGGAGCTTTCAGGCCCGGAGAGCTTGGGCGTGGGGGAGGCGGGGGTGTCTTTTTCCCGGTCTCCAGCTGGGGACACTGGACAGCGGTGGAGGAAGGAGGTGCCTCTTGCGCCGGCCGAGAAGGACATTTTCTTCACCGCACCTCTCTCTACTCCTCGCCCTGTGCCTCTGAGATTCTTCAGCCAACAAAAAAGGGGCCATCTCCGACTGCCTGAGTCCTTCTAAGTCTTCTTAAGTCTCAGATCCATCAGAATGGCCTGATTTGTTTGTTTTTTGTTTTTTGTTTTTTGTTTTTGTTTTTTAAGAAGGAGCAGGCTGGAGACCCCGCCAGCGTGCGGGGCGGGGGTTGGGGGGCGGGAATCCAGGAGGTTCGCCCCTGCCCTTTTCTCTCGGAAACATCTCAGGTGTCGCAGCAGCCGGTCTTCTCCCGACCTCGATCATTACCCCCCCCCATCATGTAGCCTCATTTCCCCCCCCCCCAACTCCCCCACCAAGAGACAGCGAAGCTTTAACATTAAACAAACGCAGCGAGCGCCTGGGAGCTGCGCTCTCGGCCGGGTCTGCGCGGCAGCGGCGGCGGCGTTACAAATTGTAAATTTAAATTGCTCTCCGGATTCATTACTTCCCCTCTTTGATTTCAGCCAGCCGTGAAAAATTATACTGGTGTACCACTGAGAAACTGCTTTGCCGCAAAGAGCCTGCGCCTAATCACTGGCTTTCTCCCTCCGACAAGAGTGTAATTATTTTGTTTTGGGTGTAAATATAGGCGGCCCCGCGCACAGATACTCAGCATCCCGTCGCGCACGGCCCGCCGCCCAGAGGCATAGGCCCGGGGTAGGAGCGGGCGTGGACACCAGGCCGGAGCGAAGCGCCCGCCTGATACTTCAGGACGACCCTGTCTCTTGTCTTTGCCATAGGAACTACGAACCTTGGGTTACCAAGCCCAGGCGGATGCACTCTGGTGCTCTTCTGTGTGGGTTAAGGTACATGGTCAGGCCCAGAAAAGTGAGGTGGGGTGCGAGTGAATGAGAATTCTTGGGTTACCGCAGGACCCGCATACCTGAATGGAGTCCGGAGACCAGGTCCAAGTAGGGACAGTGTCCTGGCCTAAGAGGGACACGGGTGACGGAACTGGGAAGGCGGATGTGCCCTGCTAGTGCAACACTGTGGACTGGTGGGTTTCCAGAGCATCTTTGCAGGGCTCTGGACCCTCCCGTGGCGTGAACACTTCCGAATTAACCGGCTTTTAAACTGTGCCGGGGACCGTCCTGGGACATTTTCCAAACCGGTCGGGATTTCACCCTCACCCTCTCTTCCGTTCTTCCTCCTTTCTGGGGAAAGCCCTCCGGAGGTTGGGAGATACACCAGTAAGACCATTTCCCGAGACATAGCGGAGGAGTGCTAAGTCTGAAAAACATCTGGTCCAATATCTGAGCCTCCTGCCCAAACTGATGGGCAGCGGGATGGGATGGGGTGTGGCAACGAAGAGGGGAACGGGGACGGGACGGCAGCACTCCTAGGTTACCAGATAGGAAGACAGCTAGGGTGTCAGCTGGGAAGTTGGACTCTGTTTTAGTAATGCTAAGCCCGGTGGCCCAGAGATCCCAAGCACGCAGGGCAGAGACGCCGCTCCTTACCTTCCCCAGACGCCCCGACCCCCCCCACCCCCACCCCAACACAGGCAGCAGGCTACAACTCCTTGGGCTGTAAGACACACTCGTTCCCAGGGCAGAGTTCAGGCTCCACCCGAAGCCAGAGCTTGGCTTGATCCCTCTCAGCAAGAAGGGGACTTGGAAGAGATCTAGACGAACCCCCTCCTCCCCCACTTGTAAGCCAAATTGACCTTTTGCTTAGAGGGGAAAACCCCCACACTTAGGGTCGTCGTTGGATTCTAGGTTGCTGGTTTCCTTGTACCCGCCAGGGTTGAGAGTTGAGCATAGCCGAAAATCTTGTCTTCTCTTGTGGGGAACAGGGCTGGATGCTGCTTGGTAGAGCCCAACCCCAAGTCTGGGACCCCTCTGGTTCCATAGTATGCAGAATCCATCCACTGGGCCCTGGGAGTGGCTTCTCTGAAGACCAAAGGAGGCAGTTGACCTGCGATGCCCCTCCAAATGAAGAGTCCCTGGCTCACCTAGTATGCTTTTGAATTTTGGTTTTGGTCCTCGTTTACTTACTCTCTCTCTCTCTCTCTCTCTCTCTCTCTCTCTCTCTCCTGTCCTCTCCTCTCCTCTCCTCTCCCACCCCCTCTTCCTTCCCACCCCTCAGCTCCCCACCTTCTTTTTGTTAACCTAATTTGGGTTGCTTTAGAATTGGCCCGATTTTGGCAGCTCTGGGTGTGAGTGCGTGCGTGCGTGTGTGTGTGTGTGTGTGTGCGCGCGCGAGTGTGTGCGTGTGTGTTTGCGCGCGCGCACGCGTGTGTGTATTTCTCAGTTGCTAATGATTGTGTGTTGATAGAGTAATGCGGTGGCCTCATTAGCCTTTGTTTAGAAGGTGTTAAAAGGGAGATCCGCTTCGGAAAGCGGCGGTTTACACAGCAGCGCGGCTGAACCCGGAGCCACACAGCGGGCGGGGGTGGGGGGGGAAGGCGGACCCGCGCCCACCCCCTAGGGAGGGGGAGGGGGCGGAGAGGCGACCCTAGCTCCAGCCTCCCAAGGCGGGTGTGTTTACCTCCGCTGAGCGCCCTCGGCTCGGTGGGGACTCCAGCGGTGGGCACAGCGCTGGCTCCAAAACTCCTGGGAGCCGCTCCGCGGGGTTCCGTGGCCTTTCCCAGGCTTCTTGGTCAGGATGGGGGGTAGGGGGTTGGCAGAATGCTGTTTCAAAATAAGAGGGAAAAATGGAGGATTTTTTTTTTGAGGGTCGGGAGTGAGGTATTTTATTTTAAAGACGACTTCAGACTAGTCGGGAGCGATTCGGAGTCTCTGGGTTGGTGTGTTCTGCAATCTCCATGCCCATGACACAGACACGTTAAGCTTTAAGGGCTCAGCGGAGAATCTCTCCCCCTGCCCCACCCCCCGCCCCCGCCAACCTGTTCTCAGATAGCCTTTTGGGGCCTTCGTTTTGAAAGTTTTTTCCCCCCTATCTTTCCTAAGGCTCCATTGGGAACGAATTTGGGAGAATAAAGCTGTAGCTGGCTGGCCTACTTCTGCATAGCTTGGCTGGTGTGAGTAACTTTGTTGACCGGGGCTAGAGGGGCTGCCTGTGCTCCTTTTTTTGTTTCGTTTTTTTTTTTTGTTTTTGTTGATGCCGGAGGGTGGACGATTCAGAGACAAGGTTCTCCGCAGTCGGCATTTTCTACCCTATCCCTCCCCCGCTCTGCGAAAAGCTAGGTTTGTGGCTGAGCCGATTTGAAAAGAAATCCTATTTTATCCTGGGTCATACGAAAAGACCTGGGGGGAAAATATTTCGAGCAGGCTCAGTGGGTGCCCTTGTCGTACTCGGAACTAGAGCCCTTTCCTGATGAAAAAGGGAGAAAGAACGCTGCCGTGGTCTGGCGAGGGAGATGGATTGACGTTCATCGTGAGACGATTCAATCGAGTTTTTCTTTATTTGTGGAGGTGCTTGCATGTGTGTGTGCGGGAGTAGGGGGAGGTTTTCTCTTCTTGCTGGTTTCTTTGCATTCTGGTTTTCCCTTCCTTGGATTTAACATTGCCAATCTTGGGGTGAGACTCAGGTAGTCTGGGTATCCTAGCTTGGTAAACATGTACCTGCCCGGAGTCGGAAATTATGATTTTCTTCCCTTTTTCTGTATGTGTGGCTCATGTTTATTTTTCTTCATCTTTTTCCCCCTTTTGGAAGTCTAGGCATTGTCAAGAGACAGGCTGTAGAACGAATTGAAAACCCGAGCTGAACTCTTCTTGGCCATTCAGAGCCCCTAACTCCCTCTCTAATCTGTCTTGTAGTTAGAAGTGAGATTGAGCGGGAAAACAAGTTAAAACCAGTTCCCTAGATGCTGTGAGATGAGACCAGGATCAAATTCGGAGGACACGGGAAGACTGGAAAGCCCATAGCTCGCTGCTTCCCCCCCCCCGTCTCTTCTTCCCCCTCCCTTTCTCCCTCTCTTTCCCTCTTTGTCTCCCCTGCAGGTCTGTCGGTGGAGGCAGGGGTGTGCCAGCGGTGGCAGCCAGGCTCCGTACCGACGTGGGAGTTCGGAACGAGACAAAGACAGGAGCTGTCCGCGGTGCTGAAGCCGCTCAGAAAGGCTCCTGTAACCTGCCCTGCCCTCTTAGAGTCTTCTGCTTCTAATCCCATCTTTGCTCTGGGTCACCCCTTCGTTCATTTCACTTTTGTGAGGTTTCTTCTTCACATCAATGTCTTTAATGGAAGTCTATCTATCTGTCTATCTATCTATTTTCTTTTTATCTATCTATCTATCTATCTATCTATCTATCTATCTATCATCTATCTCCTATCTGTCCATCCACCTTGAAGAACAAATCAGCTGATTAAAAGCAATTTCTTCTTTCCACCCCAAATGCAGGACACGAGAAAGGTTTCTTTTAATTACACCCACAATAGTTCCAAGCAGCTGTTTTCATCACCCTCCACTCCTGGCAAAGACGTGGAAGTGTGTATTTAGAACAATAAAACCCAAACACAACGAATACCAGGAATCTGCTCTTGCCTTTATTCTGGAGAAGAGGCAGAGGGTTTGGTTTTAAATGTTAATTTGGGGAACACTTTTTGTTCATGAGTAGAGAAATATCAGAACTTGTGAAGGGGTGCAGACCTAGGCTCCTACCCTGTGAAGAAGTGGGGCTTATGAGGGTAGAAGGGAGGGAGAAGAAGCCAACTTAACCCTTGCAGACATGCTAAGGCCTGCTGACAAACACACTTCAGAGTTTCTTTTTCATTTATTATTTTTTAATTTTCAAATGTTCATTGGTGTCTTGCCTGCATGTGTGTCTGTATGGGAGTGTTAGAAGCTGTGGAGCTGGGGTTACAGACAGGTGTGAGCCATCATGTGGGTGCTGGGAATTGAACCAGGGTCCTCTGGAAGGGCAGCCAGTGCTCTTAATTGCTGAGCCATCTCTGCAGCCTCCCTCTTCAGAGTTATTAAGGAGACCATTCTTATAGAAAAATTTGGGCTCAAAAGGATTCATTTTCTAGACACTCTAGGTGTCACATAGGTATCTGGCATGGAACATAGCTAGGCAGCCCGTCCTCTATATGTGGAAACATGTCTGAATAAGTTTGTGTAGGGGAAATTGAACCCCCTCCCCCAAAGCATTCCATCCTGGGAACCAAGCACTTCTGCCAGTGCCTAGGGATCTGAATACTTGCCTTCTGTGGTCTCAGAGATGTCACCACCCTGGGCATTCTGGTACCGCCTCTTCATCTGGTCTCCACAGTATCTCCAAGTCTCCCTATTTCGGGGTGTCAATCAGGTCCATGGGTTCACTTCACAGGGAGTGAGGTTCAGAAGGACCAAAACTCTCAAAGTTCTGTGACGAACTTTGCAATGAAGACTGTGTTGTAGCTTGGGACAAATAGCACTTCAATTCTTCTAGACCCTGGCTGTTATCTTCTTATTCCAGTCCCTATAGGCTTTGTCACAAAGGCCATTTAACCTTGAAGAATGCACAACCTTGTGGTGTCAGGACAGTTGCCCTTGACCTTGACTGTATAAGAATAAAAAGCACAAGGGTATAGTTATAGTGTCTCTCTGTGTGTGTGTATGAGAGAGAGAGAGAGAGAGATTGTGTGATGTGTATGCAAATGTGTATGTGTGTGAGTATGTGTATATGTGTGTGAGTGTGTGTATGTGTGTATGCGAATGTGTATATGTGTGTGAGTGTGTGTATGTGTGTGATGTCTATGCAAGTGTGTATGTGCATATGTGTGTGTGTGTGTGTGTGTGTGTGGGAGAGAGAGAGAGAGAGAGAGAGAGAGAGAGAGAGAGATGTGTATGCATATGTGTATGTGTGTGAGTATGTGTATATGTGTGTGAGTGTGTGTATGTGTGTGATGTGTATGCAAGTGTGTATGTGTATATATGTGTGTGTGAGTGTGTGTATGTGTGTATGCGAGTGTGTATGTGTGTGTGAGTGTGTGTATATGTGTGTGTGTGTGTGTGTGTGTGATTTCCTGGTCTTTACTGTAGCTTGAAGAGAGGTAGATGTTGATCTTGTCTCCATGTCACCCACAAGGAAACCGAGTCCTAGAGATGCTGATAAATACTGTAGTTACACAACCAAGCTCTGTGCTTATTACCCAGCCCATGAATGTGCTCCAAGGACCTGTGTTTTTTTGGGGACCTCACCAAGTCTTTATGATGTTATTTCTTCATTAGCATGGTCTCTTTGGCTTCCTGAACCGTTGTGGGTTGTGGGCTGTGGGCTAGACTTGTGAAGTTAGTGTAGCTAAGTACTAACTTTGAAGACAAGAGACAAACATGGTGAGAAGCCAGCTACATCCCCCCACACCTCCCTCTCCCCCCTGACGTGAGGTGTGACTCTGTGTTTGACAGGCTGGGATGAACAGTCTCTTAGAGCTCTGGCTTGGAGTCATCTTTCCTCCTTCTTTCTCTTCTGCCTTGACTCCAACGCATCAGCAAGTTAGGCTCACGATGTGCCCAGACCATCTCCCAGTCACCCCCTTCCTTTTCCTCGGTCATGCTGGTTCCAGTCAGCACCACCCAGCCTGTTTTATGGTAGTAGCCTTCTAACAGGACTCTCCTACCTCCCCTCCCCTCTCTTCTATTCTCTATAAGATGTCTGAGGTTATATTTTAGAACAATACATTAAAGCTTGCCATTCTGCCTCTGACCCTCCAACAACTCCTCACTGCATGTAGAATAAAATCCATACTTCCCACCCTGCTGTGCAGGTCCTTTTGTGAGGGCTCCTGACTCTCACTCCTAACAGACCCCCCTTCCACCAGTCACATCAGCTCCCCTGCTGTGTCTCACACTGACGAGTTTTCTCACCTCAGGACCTTCATACTGGGCTGGCCCCCTCTGCCCTCAAATCCTTGCAGGGTTAGTCCTGCCTTTGTCTTTCAGCTCAGCTGACCATCCATGCAGCCACTCTCCCCAATCAGTTTATTAGAGCTGGTCCACCCCAAGCCACATTCTACCTACCTGTTCTCTGTTACCTTTATCAATATGTATAATTATCCTCCTGTTATATTTAGCTGCATATTGTCTATCTTCCTTATAATACCAGTTCCACGAGGCCAGGGAGAGTGTGCTTGTCTTGTTCATTGTTGGATTTCCCAATGCTTGACTCATTCCCTGCAGCACAGCTGTCCAATACATACTTGTTGATTGGATGTGTAATGGGAGCTTCAGAAATCGAGTAGGTATGGGTGAGCGGATCTGAGAAGGGACTGGATGTAGATGTTGCCCATTTTCTTGGGTCTGTGGTGAAGCAGCTGGCTGGGTGGGATCCCAGGTTGGGAAAGGGATGATGAAATATATTCCTCAGAACCCCAAGAGGATGCCCACCAGACGGAATCAAACCAGATGACATCATGCATCTGTAGCTTAGGTTTTTTGTTTGTTTGTTTTTGGTTAGAGTTGGGGGGGTTCTCAAATCTTTCTTTACTTATAGGTAAGAGTGCGATAATGGGAAAGACTGCTGTCAAGGAAAATAATCGACGTTAGACACTTTAGGGCAGTGGTTCTCAACCTGTGAGTCGTGACCCTCTGGGGTTCGCATATTAGATATCCCGCGTGTTGGATATCTACATTGTGATTCACAACCATAGCAATGAAATGATTTTATGGTTGGGGGAGTCCCCACAATGTGAGGAACTGTATTTAAAGAGTCCCAGCATTAGGAAGGCTGAGAACCGCTCCTTTAGGGGACTGCTTCTGCGCTCAGTTGTTATTAGCTGGATATAGGATAATGTAGCAGTTCAGATATAGAATCCATATATAGTCCTGGTTATAAACTCTGGTGCCCTCTTACCAGCCCTGTGACACAGGTGAGCCCCTTAGCCTTTCTGTACCCTAGGTTCTGCATCTGTGGGCTGGAGACAAGAGTGTATCTACCTCAGAGTGGTTAGTAGGCTCTGTTGTGTGCTTCAGTAGTGCTAAAGCCTCAGATAGGAATGGAGAAGGGAGGGAGAGTACCAGAGGAGTGGGCAGGGGGAGCTAAAAAGGAGACTGAGGTTTAATGACCTGTCTCCTCTGCTCCTCCACATCTTTTATTTGTGGAGGGCGAGGAGCAGCTCAATGGTGGCTGTGGGGAGGAATCTGTCCCCTCATCTATCCAATGGGTGTGACTGCCTCGCAGGGCAGGTGGGAGCCTTGGGGAGATGCTGTGAGAATTGGAGAGCACCACGTGTGCCAGATGGCTTGCTGTGTGTGTTCTGTGTCAGTGTATGAGTGTGCTCACACGTGTGGGTGTATGTGCATGTATGTGGAGGCCAAGCGTTGGTTCTGGGTGTCTTCCTGAGTCACATCCCGTTCTATTTTTTGAGACAGGATCTCTCTCTCTTATTGAAGTTGGAGCTCACCAATTCCACTAGACTGTCTGGTCAGCGATCACCAGGAATTGCCCGTATCTGTATCTGTATCTGCCGGGACACTCACTGCTGCTTTTATTTATTTGTTTGTTTGTTTACTTATTTATTTTTACAAGAGTGTTGGGAATACAGCTCATCTCCTCTCGCCCATACATCAAGCACGTTCCTAACTTGAGTTGTCTCCCAGCTCTTGGAGTTTCTGGATCTGTTTCAGAATCTGCCTTCCTTCTCCAGAAACAGGCATACGGTGAATTCACTCTGTTGAGCCTGGAAGAGATGAAAAGAGAAGAAAGGCTGCCCATTTTCTAAAACGTTCCTCATGAGCTATGTATATGTTCCATTAAGGCTTGCTTGGACCCAGAGCTGGGGCTGACCTGGCGGAGATGCTACCCAGGGATTTCCTCTGGCTCTCTGTGGCCACTTTTCCTCCACAGAACACCCACTTATAACAAAATAAAAGTGTCCTACAAGGATTGTGTCTTCCTCTCTGTCTGTTGTCCAAAACAAACCGTGGTGATGCAGGGCCCCAGCCACAGGTGGGCTGTGCTGGATGTGGGGGCGGGGCTTTTGTAGGCCAATGAGATGCATGCAAATCACAAGCACCTACTGTGTGCAAGGGACTGTTCTAAAGGCAGCAGATACTGCTATGGATGACCACTGTCCCCTGTACCCCAGTTGTTCAGAGTCTGACTGGAGGACCCCCGCACCAGCATGAATCTCCACACCTTTTGTTTTGACATTGCTTGTTTTATTAAGATGTTGTCCCACTATGTAGCCCAGGCTGGCTTTGAAGTTGTGATTCTTCTGTCTCAGTATCCCAAGTTGTGGGGACCACAGGCATGAGCCACCATACTAAGCAATGGTTTTCTTTTATACTTATTTTTGAGGCAGAGCGCCATATAGCTCAGGTTGTCCCTAAACTTACGATGTAGCTGAGGATGAACTTGAACTTACAATCCTCTTTCTTCAGCTTCCTGAGTGCTGGGATTACAGCCATGAACACCATGCCTGGCTTATGGAGTTCTGGACATCAGACTCAAGTCTTTGTGCACATCTGCCAGGCTCTCTCTCTGCCTCTGTCTCTGTCTCTGTCTCTGTCCCCCTCTCTCTCTCTCCAGAGTCACACCTTCAGCTCTTATTATAGTTTTCTAATTTTACTACTTTACATTTTCAGCAGTTCTGGGATCAGTTTTGCGTGTTTGCCCAGGCTAGACAAGTGTTCTGCCACTGAGCCTCAATCTCAGCTTTCTATACATCACTACGGGTATCAGAAGAGGAAGAGATCTGGACTCCTGGCTCCGGCTCCTCCCTCCGCCAGCCCCAACCTGCCCTGTTCCTTATTTGCTCCCTTTATCAGAAAGAATGCCAGACCTAATGGCTTTAGTTAAGGTGCTAAATCTCTCCAAGGCTCACATTGTTTAGAAACCAAGAAAAAAAAACCATAACAATAAAAGAAACTCCTAACTCCACACCAATGAAGACTGAGGAGGATGGATCCCACAGTGCCTGGCACCAGGTGAGTATCCCTTTAGGGATGGGTGACAAATGGCAAGTCTGAATAAATAGTAATAAATGCACCAGAGGCATCCGGAGTCAGTGTCTTGCCTGTACGGAGCAGAAACATTGACAGTTTCTGCACTGGGATCAAGTTCTTAGGAATAAAAACCAAGGACGATGGTCCTTCGGTGTGAGAAAGGATGACCCTGGACTGAGTGACTGTATTGAACCAGCGGTGGCGGAGGCCAGGTTCCATCCATTGCCCAGGTCAGGGCACTGAGGGCTTAGCCGGACAGAGGACAGGATCATTACCTGCTCCTCCCACTTTCCTGAGAGCCAATGGGGAGCCCCCAGGTCTTCTACACAATATCCACGTGCCACTCTGTTTCTATTTTATTGATTAAACAATCAAATAAACAAGCAAGCAACACCTTTTTTTGTCTCACTGTGTAAACCCTGGCTAGCCTTGAACTCAGAGATCCTCCTGTTTCTGCCCCCTGAGTGCTGGGATTAAAAGCTTGCATCACCAAGCCTGGATTTTTTTTTTAAAAAACATGTTTTTAGGTTTATTTATTTTATTTTGTGCATATGAATGTTTGCCTGTTGTATGTAAGTGTACCATGAGCGTGCCTAGTGTCCAAGCAGGCCAAAAGAGGGCACGGATCCCCTGAAACTGGAGTAACTGATGGTTGTGAGCTATTTTGTGTATGCTGGGAACTGAACCCGGATCTTCTGCAAGAGCCAACTATTAACCTGTGCTATTAACCACGGAGCCTTTCCCAAGACACCATGCCTTAAAAAAAAAAAAAACCAAAAACAAACAAACAAAGAACCTGGAGAGATGGTCAGGTGGTTCAGAGTACTTGCTGCTTTCACAAGCTTGGGTTCAGTACCCAGCATCCACACTGTGGTCCATAACTGCAAAACCTCATGAGCGCACACACACATGTCCAGAGAAAGAGAGAGAGACAGAGAGGCAGAGAGAGAGAGAGAGAGAGAGAGAGAGAGAGAGAGAGAGAGAGAGAGAGAGAGAGACAGAGACAGAGAGACAGAGAGAGACAGAGACAGAGAGGGACAGAGAGGGACAGAGAGAGAGACAGAGAGAGAGAGAGACAGAGAGGCAGAGAGAGAGAGAGAAACAGAGACAGAGACAGAGAGACAGAGACAGACAGAGACAGAGAGAACACGCCATGATATATATTTGGAGGTTGGTGGCCATCTTCAGGGGACGGCTGAATCTAAGGGTGGAGGCTCCTTTAAGGATGGAAGCCACTTCTTTGACCCCCTAACAGAACAAGCTAGAATCACCAGGGAACACTGGGATCCAGAGGTCCCATGCACTCTCAGCCTTTACTCTGAGAGAGCTCTCTTCCTGCAATCTCCAGGATTCTGGGGACCTTCCAACCTCCCAAGCAGATGTCTGTCCTGCCCTGTGTCTACTCATCTCTCAGGTTCTCCAGGGACCTGGCAAGGAGAAGGATGGCTCAGAGGCCATTGGCGTCTTCAGGAAGAGACCAAAGACAGTCTCACCAGGTCTGGTTTCCTCCAAATGCCAGGTTAAAAACCAGAGATGGCTCAGCAGGCGAAGGTGATTACCCCCAAAAGTGATGACCCAGGACCCACATAATGGAAGGGAGAACAGACCCTCAGAGTTGCTATCCTCTGACATTTGAGTACTCGCCCTGGCCTGTGTGTACTCACACATACATACAGACCATTAATGATGAAACAGAAAAAAAAATTAAAGATATAGAAACGCCGTCTGTTCTTTTCCTTATTATACATAGCACCCACGGACTGGTTTACCACATTGAATCTTGCAATAATTAAGAGACAAGATGGAGTCCCACTCTACCACAGAGTAACTTGCTACCAACTTTTTTGATAGCTCCAGGCTGCCTAACACCATTGGTCCTTTGCTGTGTGACCTGGAGAGACTTACTCTACCTCTCTGGGCGTGAATCTGGAAAGTGGAGGCAGAGGAGTCAAAGACACAGCCCGGCATGGGTATTTTGAACTGTTCCTCTTCTCTGGAGGGCTGTGTCCTTTGTGGGCTGTGGGAAGGTTGGCTAAGGCTTCTGGATGCTCCTTCCCCGACTCCGATTTCTCCGTGGGGGGATTTGCTGTGGGCAATACTTGGCCATAGTTCACACCACCCTTCCTTCGAAGCTTTCCTCTCTGCCTCGGCAAAGAATCAAATGGAACAGCAGATATTTGTTGAACCCCAAAGCGGGAGGGGGGAACTGATCAGACCCCATTCCTGCCCTTGGAGTTTGGTGGAGGGAGATTACACATGGATCCAGGAAAAGATACACAAGGGGAGGGGGGTTGCTGTAGAAGGCTGAGGGGTGGCTGGGGGTGGCTGGAGGGTGGCTGGGGGGTGACTAGGATTGACTGAGTTGGATGGGGGTGACTGGAGGGTGGCTGGGATGGCTGGGGGTGGGGAGTGGGGGATGGGGAGTGGCTGTGGGTGGCTGCAAGTGGGGGTGTGTGGAGGAAACTGCTTCAGAGAAAGCTCACAGACCATTGCACCCTCTGAGACTGGGCACGCCCCTCCTCCTCCTAGACACCTCATGGTTTCTCTAATTGGAGACTGTATTTGTCCTCAGAGGCAGCTGAAGTAGGTTGGCGGAGATGCTTGAAGTAAGATGCCCGTATTCCAGAGGCTCAATTTCTGCTTCTAGGTTTACTGTGTGACCTTGGGAGAGTTGACAAAGCTCTCTGTTCTCCTCCGTCTGTTAGCATCTGTGAGTTGAGAATGGTTTGCCTTCAGTGCAGCTTACACTGACCAGATCCTCCTGTTAGAATGTGTGAGTGCTGCCAGCCTATGATACCATGGAGACCTGAGCAATGGACCTGTAGACGCTCTTTGGAGCCGGGGAAACTCAAAGAACTCAGCAGTGGGTCAGTCAACAAACATCTGTTAGTAGAGAAAACAGGTCAGATTAATCATAGCTCCCTGTGTGCACTGGTCTCAATGCTCTCTCCCTCTCTCTTCCCCTCTCCCTCCTGCCAAAGCTTCCTTCCGCAGGATTCTGCTCCCATTCCTTCTTCCCTGCCCATCTTTCCTATCTCAGCCAGGGAAAACCTGACTAACCTAGTCCTGTGCTGAGTACACAATACCCCTGCACATCTTTCTCCCACCCCCAAAGTCCCCTCCTCTGTTATCCAAGGAAATAGGAATGAATGAGTGAGTGAATGAATGAACAGATGGATTTAAACAAGGGATGAATGAATGGGTGAAAGCCAGGAGTGAAGGAAGGAAGAAATTAGTGCAAACCTGTCCTGGTTGGTTTTGTGTGTCAACTTGACACAGGCTGGAGGTATCACAGAGAAAGGAGCTTCAGTTGGGGAAATGCCTCCATGAGATCCAACTGTGGGGCATTTTCTCAATTAGTGATCAAGGGGGGGCCCATTGTGGGTGGTGCCATCCCTGGGCTGGTAGTCTTGGGTTCTATAAGAAAGCAAGCTGAGCAAGCCAGGGGAAGCAAGCCAGTAAGTAAAATCCCTCCATGGCCTCTGCATCAGCTCCTGCTTCCTGACCTGCTTGAGTTCCAGTCCTGACTTCCTTTGGTGATGAACAGCAATGTGGAAAGTGTAAGCTGAATAAACCCTTTCCTCCCCAACTTGCTTCTTGGTCATGATGTTTGTGCAGAAATAGAAACCCTGACTAAGACAAATTGGTACCAGCATAGTGGGGTATTCCCGTGACAACCTGACCATGTTTGGAGGAGGACTGTGGAAGGACTTTGGAACTTTGGGCTACAAGATCCATTTGGTGTTAAGATTTCTGTGGGATGTTGTGTAGGAGCTTGGAAGATAATGTTAAGAACAATCCAGAAGATGGGGGCCTGGCTTGTGAAATTTCAGAGGGAAGATTAAAGACTCTTATCAGGGCCATTGCTATTTTGATTGTGAAAATTCTGTGGTTCTGGTTAGCTGGGGCTGAAGAATCAGTTGTGATTAACAAGATACCAGAACCACTAAAGTGAAAACTTTGCATTACTGAGACTATTGATGCTGGTTAGCTGGAGCTAAAAAATTAACGGTGATTGAGAAGAGAACAGCATCATTGAGGTGAAATCTTCTGGGAAGTATTTTCTGAGAGCACAGAAACTGTGTTCCAGAGATAGCCAAGGTTGTACTTTGTGCTGTGGCTGGACTTGGTAATGTTTAATAGTCACCCAGGTGGTACTGGTTTTGAAGGCATAAAGGGGCCATGAAGAGCAACTGAGGCTCAGCCCTGTGAGAGGCCATGGAGGGCCATTGGTGAAGGTGCAGCCTCAGTTGCAATTGATGGCCCAGGATTGAAGGGGTCATGCAAATGAGTTGAGGCTTGGCACCATGAAGAGAGCCTATGAGAGGCTATTGGTGAAGCCTAGTTACAGCGGAAGACAGCAGTGTTTTGGAGATGCCAGTGCCATGAGATGACCACCAAGAACAGCAGCAGCAGTGGAGTACAGGCAGCTGGAGCCTAGAAGACAAGGTGTGTGCTACAAAAGGCAGAGATGGAGAAATGACCCAAACCCTTGGAGGAGCCTGGAAGATCGTGAGTGGATCCCAGACATTGGACAGTTGGTGTTTGATTTTGATTTTGATTGTGACTGTGCCCTGATATTTTTCCCTCTTGAAGTAAGAAGGTATTTTAGTGGAACCCACAGTTAAGAGACTTTGAATTTTTAAAAGATATTTGATATTTTAAAGGGTTTGAACTTTTAATATGTAAAGACTGTGGGATTCTTAAAGTTATTTAGATCTTGGGGATGAATAAGAAAGTAAGGGTTGAGTAAGGGTTGAGGCTTATAGTGATGTGTTTGTGTGTCAAATTGACAAGGGGTCAATTGTAGTGGCTGGTTTTGTGTGTCAACTTGACACAGGCTGGAGTTACCACAGAGAAAGGAGCTTCAGTTGGGGAAGTGCCTCCATGAGATCCAACTGTGGGGCATTTTCTCAGTTGGTGATCAAGTGGGGAGTGTCCATTGTGGGTGGAGCCATCCCTGGGCTGGTAGTCTTGGGTTCTATAAGAAAGCAAGCTGAGCAAGCCAGGGGAAGCAAGTCAGTAAGAAACATCCCTCCATGGCCTCTGCATCAGCTCCTGCTTCCTGACCTGCTTGAGTTCCAGTCCTGACTTCCTTTGGTGATGAACAGCAATGTGGAAGTGTAAGCTGAATAAACCCTTTCCTCCCCAACTTGCTTCTTGGTCATGATGCTTGTGCAGAAATAGAAACCCTGACTAAGACCAAGCCTAATGCACCATTAAGATGCAGGCATTGAATGAATGTTTGAAGTATGGAATAAATGAATGAATGAATTAACCTAACATGGATAAAAGAGATAGTGTAAGCAAGGATGGATGAAGGAATGAGTGAAAATGGGCAAGGAATGAATGAATGAATGGATGAATGCCAGCAGGGAGTGGGAGGGTGAATGAATGAATGCAGAAATGCTGGCAGCCAGGGGTCCAGGGGATTTTAGGAGGCATCAGAAGTGATGGGGGAGCTCGGATTTTGGCCTGGCTTCCCTGAGGTTCAAGGGTGTGGAATAAACTGCACGTGTTCAAAGATTATGACTCCATGAGTTTCAACATGCAAGACCACCCGTGGTTGCTGGAGTCTCTTGAGGAGCCCCCCTCTTTCTCCTCCTCTGCACCCCACAACTAGATCCTCCGTCTATTCCTACTACTGTTGGTATTTCCTAACTCTAGTACGAGTGGAGGTACAATATACTCATTCTTTAGTGTCTGTGCTAGCCTTGGGCTCTGTTATTCTAGATGGTCCAGCCTTGGCTTAGAGAGGAGTCAGAGACCACAGTGGGTGCAGTGGCTCAGAAACACAAGATCACAGACGAACAGCTGGCCAGTGGTCTCTCATTTGAGCAACACATATGCCTGGCTCCCAAAGGCTCCGTGTTGCAGGACTAGACTCTCTCTCTATGCGCTCTGGTGGGTTTTAGCTGATGGGGACCCCTGGAGGGAGGCGGAGTCAGTAGTTCCCCCTTCTGTGTTTCCCACCACACTCTCCTTCTAGTTGTTTCTTATGACATTTTGGCAAAGTGGAGACTCATTTCTTGAAAACTTAGCAGAAAGCACTAGAAATGGTGCCAGGGGGTGGTGGTGGAGAGTGGCTGTCTTTTGAGACTCCTGTTAGCACTCCAGGGCGGGGACTGCATTGATAGCTGTGAACATCCCTGGGTGACAGGAAGGTGTTTATGTGAACTCTAAAGCTGACCCCTCCCAGGGTATAGACAGACCCATTCCACAGTATGGGGATATCATGGACATTGGCCCAGGTAGCTCCTAAGTGGTCAGAGATGTAGAGACTCACCTAGCCCTGTGTGGATCCCCATGTCTTCCAACCATGCAGAGAGCCTTGGTGCTCAAAGCAGTAAATCTTGCCTTTTGAGGAACCAGGTGCATGTTCAGTGGAGCTGGTCATGGTTCACGGTCAACATGACCCCATCAGGTCAGGGGTCATATAGGACGACCAAGACCAGGAGAAATACATGCAAATGGACTTTCCTTCCCAGAAGCCAGAGTATTAATGCCTTGAGGTATTGTCCTAATGTCCTAGGAATGGAAGTGTTTCTGCAGCAACCTTGGCTAGAGCTGCTTTCATTATCTCCAGGGAGGAATTTTAAATCACTGTGAAATACTTTGGAAAGGAAGCCACAGCCGGGCAACACAGAACGGGATCACATCTATAAAAACCTCTGTGTGGGTGCATGCACATGAGTGCAGGTGCACCTGTAGACCAGAAGAGGGCGCCAGAACCCCTGGAGGTGGAGTGACAGGCAATGTGTCCAATCTAGAGCCAAACTTACATCTGTTAAGTTCTGGAAGGAGGGACTGGGTGCCTGGAGATCTGTAGGGTTTTAAGTCTTTGATGCTGGAGTTTACCAGTCACCTCACTGGCTCACTGGCGCAGGCTTGAGAGGAGTTGTATATTTAGTGTGGTTGGAGCCCCATTTAGGGTGAACAGACATTTGCTCTCATCTCCCCAGGAAAAGCTAGGCAACACAGATATACACAGCATCAGGGGAAGGTTTACTTTGTAAATGAGGCACGGCAAGAAATTAGCAACAATAGCTAATGAACCAGAGCGATTCAAACAATGTGTCATAAAGCTCTGCGGACACAGTTCTGCCCCTCTCCCTGAACCTTGCTCAAAACATCTCCCTTTTGCAAGGTGTGCGTGGGTGTGTGTGTGGGGGCGGGGGCTGGAGTCAGTGTCTTCCCCGACCACACTCCATTTTATCTACTGAGGCAGGGTGTCTCCCTGAACCCAGAGTCTTCCACCTCAACTAGTCTAGCCATCCCAGTTCCTTAGCGATTCTCTGTACCCACCTCCTAAGTGCTGGAGTTAGAGGCACCAGGACTTTTATGTGGGGGCTTGGGATCTGAACTCTGGTCCTCAGGCTTATGCAGCCACCCACTGAGCCACCTCCCAGCTCTCAATCAAATCTTGAACCAGTGGTTGGGTCTGCGCTGTCTTGTATGAAGTGGGTGCAGCAATCTCTGGATGGGGTCCAAGGACAGGGCAGAGGCAGGGATTTAGTGATGGCTCCCACAGTGTGGACCTGCTGGATGGAGGGGGCGGGGCAGCTGCATGAGACCCTGTGGCTCAAGTTCCTGTGTGGTGAGTGAATGGTGGATACGGTCTGGGAGGAGACGGGAGGGCACTGGATTCTTGAGAGCAGTGGAGTGACCTCTGGACGAGTCAAATAAACACTGGCCTGGAGGGAGGTGGGAGACTGGGGCTGCCTCTGAGATCAGAGGGCTCAGTGCTGTGTGCACGTGTCGGTGTGTGCACATGTCAGTGTGTGCATGTGTTGGTGTGTGCATGTGTCAGTGTGTGCATGTGTTGGTGTGTACATGTGTCAGTGTGTGCACGTGTCAGTGTGTGCATGTGTTGATGATGTGTGCATGTGTTGATGTGTGCATGTGTCGGTGTGTGCATGTATCAGTGTGTGTACCTGTCAGTGTGTGCACATGTCAATGTGTGCACTTGTCAGTGTATGCAGGTGTTGGTGTGTGCACGTGCCAGTGTGTGCACATGTCAGTGTGTGCATATGTCGGTGTGTGCATGTTGTTAGTGTGTGTACCTGTCAGTGTGTGCATGTATCAGTGTGTGCATGTGTCTCTGTGTGCACATGTCAGTGTGTGCATGTGTTGGTGTGTACATGTGTCAGTGTGTGCACGTGTCGGTGTGTGCAAATCAGTGTGTGCACTTGTCAGTGTGTGCATGTGTCGGTGTGTGCATGTATCAGTGTGTGTACCTGTCAGTGTGTGCATGTGTCAGTGTGTGCATGTATCAGTGTGTGTACCTGTCAGTGTGTACATGTGTCAGTGTGTGCACGTGTCAGTGTGTGCGGGTGTCGGTGTGTGCAGGTGTCGGTGTGTACAGGTGTCGACGTATGCAGGTGTTGGTGTGTGCACACTTCTGTATTCCGGTGTCAGCAGTGTGTCAGAGCATCAGTGTGCATGCTTCTACGTACAGGCGTCTGCGGTATACCAGCGTGTGCACTTCTATGACCTTTGTGTGTCTTTACATGTGTGTGCCTGATGGCATGACTTTGTGTGATTTTGTCTGCATTCATGTTTGTTCCTATACTTGTCTGTTTTATTTTTGTCAAGGCAGAGTCTCTCCGTGTAGCCCAGGCTGGCCTAGAACTTGCAATCTCTCAAGTCAACCCCCAGGATGTCTGGCTACTGTGTGGCTGAGCTAACAGATTCTTGATGGATGAGGGAGCAGCATAGGAAACACCAAAGCCAGGCCTGGTGGGTGAGAGAGCTCTGTCTATGGGTCCAGAGGAGTGTGGAAGGACGTGCAGTCGGGCACATTCATGACTGAGCACTAGCTGGGGGCGTCAGGTACACCTCGAAATCTCATCCCTGCTATGAAGTGAGAGCCATGGTCAACTTCACTTTAAGTATATATATATAGGAAAGCTCAGAGAGGGCAAGCCATTTGCCTAAGACACACAGCAAGTGAACCTAAGAACTCTAGAATACATTTATTTATTTATTTATTTATTGTATTTATATTTCATGTACATTGGTGGTTTGCCTGCATGCATGTCTGTGTGAGGGTGTTGGATCCCCTGGAACTTGGAGACAAGCATGAGCAGCCATGTGAGTGCTGGAAAGTGAACCTAGATCCTCTGGAAGAGCAGCCAGTGCTCTTAACCAATGAGCGTCTCTCCAGCCCCAGCAAAAGTGTTTTTATTTATACAAAAGATCTTTGTGCGTGGACCAAAGACCAGCCATTCAGCCATTGGGTTTTTTGTTTGTTTGTTTGTTTTTGGCTATTTTAAATTTTAAATAAAAAATTTAAAACATCTTTGGTTTTGAGAGGAACAGTCAAAAAACAAAAACAAAAACAAGACAAAACAAACAAAACAAAACAAAACAAAACAGCTTGGTGGTTAAGAGCACTGGCTGCTCTTGCAGAGAACCTAGATTTAATTCCCACAGACACGCATGCAAGACAAAATACCCGTGCACCTAAAATAAAAATAAACCATTTGAAGCAAAACAAAATAAACAAAACAAAAAACCAAAACAAAAAATAAATTCCAGATCCCGGGTTAGGGATTTAGCACAGTGGGAGAGCATGTGCTTAATGTACTCCTGGGTTCCACCCCCTGCTCCGAGGAAACAGAAAAGAAGTCCCTGATGGAGCCTTCCCAGCCGCACAGCACTGTGGGGTCTGGTCTGCTGGAGTCCCTTGCCCACAGACAAGGAGATTTGAGGACCACAGGGACAGGGAGCCCAGGGTGGGATGACTCATCTTTGGTGAGTCCAGCAGAAGGAGTTCAGGGTGGGCTGTATCAAGGAGCCCCGTCAGGCAGGAGACAGGGCCTGGCCAAGCCTCAGGCCGGGTCGTCAGAATTAAGAGGTGGCAAAAGCTGGGGACATGGTCCCTCTGGCCCCGGAAGCAGAATATTTGGAGGTGGTTTTAGGTTCACGGTCAAAGCCACAGGCCTACATAGGTTGCTAGAGACACCGGAGGGAGGTTGGGTGGTGCAGGTCGCAGGGAACTCTTTGAGTTTCTCAAGCAGAGAAACTGGCAGAGTAGGTGATGTGTGTGCACATGTGTGATATGTGTGATGGGGGGGGGTGTAGATTGTGTGATATGTGCACAGAAACC
>BTHU01000006.1:10469811-10582311 GCA_036184795.1 Tokudaia tokunoshimensis | reverse complement strand
GTCCCTTAAGAAGTTATAAATATTTCATTTTCCTCTTTTCTGCAGTCCTGTCAGGCCTGAGATGGAGTTCTCGATGGCGACCGGCTGATGGACAGATTGGCGTGGCTCAGTATTGATGAGTTAAGAGGTTGTTGGCTTTCTTTCTTTTTTTCATTTTCAAGAACAGAAGAAAATTTGACAGCCATTTTCCCTGTAGTGGGGGTGTGGGCAGGGTCAGCCACACGGGAATAGGAGAAGCAAGACTGGACTCAGAGTGGACCACCAGACAATTCCATCAGCCGGACCTTGAACATTGACCCTGAATCACAGTGCCTTCCACAATCTCTTCTGCTTCCCTCAGCTGAGGCCTGGGTCTCTCCTGACCGGCAGCAAGCTGTCCTACTGGCCTTCCTGCCTGTGCCCTCAGTCTCTCTGTCTCCTCTTTCCTCTACATTGGTCCATCTCAGTCTCCTGGTAGTTTTTCGCACTCTGCAAACATGACTCTGCCTCTAGGTATTTTGAACTTGCAGATTCCTAGGTTGAAATGCCCTTCCCGTTAGCCTGAGGGATGGTGCAGACATAAAGGTGCTTGCTGCCTGTTCTGAGGGTTAGAATTCCATCCCTGGAACCCATGCTGTGGAAGGAGAGAAGCAACTCCTGCCCGGTTACCTTCTGATACACACACACACACGCACATGCACACACACACACACGCACATACACGTGTGTGTACATGCACACACACTCGGACAGTGTTTAAAGATATTTTAACAAGTAAAATGTTCTTCCTGCCTCTCTGGCTTGTGCCCTGCCTCCTACCTAGGCCTCTCTGCCAATGGCCCTGGCACAAATACTTCCCCCGTGTTTGTTGAAAGTTCAGGATGCCAAGGGCTTTGGATGGAAAATTTGTCCACATTTATGAGCTCATCATGTGCTCTCTGTCTCTGTCTGTCTCTCTGTCTCTGTCTCTCTGTCTCTCTGTGTATGTCTCTCTATCTCCCTGTCTCTCTGTCTCTCTCTGTCCCTCTCTCTCTCTGTCTCTGTCTCTCTGTCTCTCTTTCTCTCTCTCTCTGTGTGTGCGCGTGTGTATGTGTGTGTGTGTTTTTTTTCATGTTCCCGTATGTGCAGGCACACACATGTGCTTTTGAGTTCGGAGACCGGAAGTTGATGTCAGGTTCCCTCCTCATCTCTTCTTTACCTCATTTGGTGACCCCAGCTCTCTCACTGGGCCTGGGTCCCCGGGATTCTCCTGTCACTCCTGGATCTGAGGTTACAAGCACACACTGCCACTCTGGCCTTTTCTGTGGGTGGTACGGACTGAGCTCAGGCCCCCCAGGAGTGTGTGGCCAGCCGAGGTGTTACCCCAGTCGCCATTTGTTTACCGTTTGGTATTTGAGCAGACCCTGGGCAAAGCTGACCCACACTTGGGTTCGTCTGCCTGCTCACAGAGGAGCTGCCTTCCCGGACTGGAAGGCTCCCAGACTACTGTGGTTCAGTAGTTACAGCAACGTGTGTGTGTGTGTGTGTGTGTGTGTGTGTGTGTGTATAGCAATGAATGGGAGACACTCTGTGACTTAAAGATGAACCACTTGCAATCCCTACCCTTTGCTTTCTGTGAGGAGGAGGGTGTAGCTCCTGATACCTTCCTGGGACAGGGTTCCATTGTATGCCTAGCATCTCTTGAGGGTACAGAACAGGAAACTTGAGCCGCTGAGTGAATTTTGTTAGCTGGTCAACTGGTGCATGACTTCAGGTCCAGCTGGGTCCCAGGCCTCCTCCTCCAAGCTTCGAGGCCTGCCAGCTGGGTAGTCCACAGTTTCCTGGAAGTGATAAGGGAGAAATGAGCTCGCCTTCGCAGGGAAAATAAAAGATTGTGACAATCGCCGTGCACCGTGCGGACTTAGCATATGATACTAAGGAGCGTGAGTCTTCCTGGATTACGGTGGGCACAGTGGCACCCCAAGGATCCTTGTAAGCAAGTGGTAGGAATGCCAGCGATGTAAGAGGGTGGGGGAACAGAGTCACTAGGAGACAGAGAAGTGACTCTGCAGCTGGCTTTGATGATGGGAGATGCCAGAAAAACAGAAAGAAAGTGGCAACTGGAGCCCGTGGAGAGACACTGTCCTGCTGACAATGTGGCCACCGGAACCTATGTGGGATTTCTGACCTCTACAACCAGAAGGTGATACATGCTTGTGACTTTAAGCTGTAGGCTTGTGGCCATCTATCCCCTGGCAGCAGCAGAAACCTCATATTTAGGAAGTGCTGAGGCGGCCCTGGCTGTATCTTACTGTTCTCCCCATCTTTGTGTTCTGACTCCTCTCAGGTCAATTTCTATCTCATCTGCTGTGTATGTGTGTGTGTGTGTGGTGTGTGTGTTCATGTACATACATACTGTGTGCATTTGTGTGTACATGCATGTGTGCCCATGTGAGCACATGCATGCAGGCATGTGCACTGTGTGTACATGCATGTGTGCATGCATGTGTGCTTGTGTGCACACATGAATGTGCATGTGTGTGTGTGTATGTGTGTGTGCTCTCAGTTCTCCAAATTGTACAATAATCCCACACTTCCAGGGTTGGGGCCAGCTTCCCAGGAGACTTATCTGAGTCCACAACTAACCCAGATGTGCCAGGGTTTCCATCCCTCCCCTCCCCTCCCCACTAAGCCATTTGAAACCACTCCCCTGCACACTCCCCATCGATCCTCAACCTGTTTCTCTTCCAGATCGCTTTGTGACAGGGGCCCAATACATTCACCAGCTCTATTGTCACCATCTGTGTCTTGGTTCATTGAGGCCAGCAGCAGGGAGGGACCCAGGCCTGTGAGGCATAATCCCCATCTCGTTCCTCCAGGGAAAGCAGTCAGAAGCTTGCCTTCCTCACCGCGGAATGTTTCTGCACTTCCATCAAGAGGCTGGGTCTTTATTATTGTATTTCTAGGGAGAGGACACCAGGCAGGGTTTCTCCGGAGACAGTTGGAGAGGATGCAGCCAGTAGGGCCACCTCATTGTCAGACAGGCCAAGCGTATAGTTTACTTACTTTATTGCTGTTTGTCTGGACAGCAACATGTTTTAGATGTGTGTGTGTGTGTGTGCATGTGTGTTCACTGGTATGTGTGTGCATGTGTGTGTTCACTGGTGTGTGTGCATGTACATGTGTGTGCACACACATGTGTGTGTGAGTGTATGTGCACGCATGAGTGTGTGCATGCATGTGTGTGTGTATGTTCACTGGTATGTGTGTGTGTGTGTGTGTGTGTGTGTGTGTATGCACATGCATTGCAGGGGCCAGAGGTCTATCTTGTTTTCTGAGATATGGCTTCTCACCAGGACTTGGGGCTGACCAATGAGGCTAGGCTGCCTGACCAGGGAGGCCCAGTAGTCCCCCAGCACTGGGATTACAGGCACATGCTAATACACCCAGATTTCCCCTTATGTGGGTGCTGGGGATCCAACACAGATTACATTTGTGTGGCGAGCACACTACTGTCTGCACTACCTCCCCGCTCCGCATCTTGTGTTTATGAAATTGACAGGTAAAATCAGAGACACATGCAGCCCGTGTAGCATCATCTTTTCAAGCATGTCTAGGCTGCAAACAGCTCAAAAGAGCTAATTTGCAACTTGTTTGATTTCTCAGATCAGCTCTGCCATGTCTGTGGGAGTATCTCTCCGTTTTAGATGGGAAGGGGAGGGCACAGAAAGGTTATGGGACTTATCCAAGGTCACACAACTAGTCCAGATGGAGCCGGGATCGGAACCCAGGAAATGTGTGTTTATCATGCACTGTGCTGTGGGCCCTTCTCTTGGTGACTACAGAGTTACCATTCTCAAGGGCAACTTTCATGTCCGTTTCCCTCCTACCTCCGTTTCCCTATATACCTATTATGGGGTACTTCCAGGAACCCCATAAGACTGACACTGCCACTCTCCCCTGCCATGACCCGGCTGATCTTCTCTATGACACCAGGAGGCAGGTGCATAATTAAATCCTCTAAAACTGAGATTCTGAGAGCGGAAGTGGTCACTTGCAGAGGCCCTCCAGCTGAGAAGTGACCAGCTCAGGACTCCATGGCTTTCTGCTGGGGACAGTGCACTGTGCTGCTGTCCTAGGGTTGCTGTCCATGAAGCACCAGCAGCTAGTGGCTTAGGAGGGTGAACATTGTCTCAGAAGCAGACTGCAGCCCATGGGGAGCCTCCCTGGCTTGCCCCAGCTGCTAGAGGTTTGCCACAACTGATAATGCTGCTCCATCCTCTGTTCTCGTGAGAAACTCTTTCCGCGTCTTCCCTCACCATTTGCTGTCCAAATATTTATTCCCTTTAAATTGATTAACATGCATTTGGTTTATGTATGTGCATGTGAAGGTGCACACGTGGAGGGCAGAGGATAATGACGTGGGGTCCGTTCTGTTTTTCCACCTTTGCATAGGTTCCAGGGATTGACCTCAAATCCCCAGGCCTGTGCAGCAAACACCTTTACCCATAGAGCCATTTTGCTGACCCCAGTTTATTTGAGATAGGGTTTTGCTATGCATGGCTGTTCTTGAACTCAGGATCTTCCTGCTTCAGCCTCCCCAACTCCAGGCTAACAGGCCTGCAGGGCTGTGCCCTCCATTCGGAGTCCTGACCCTCCCTGAGGCTGAGCCGGCTGTATCATAGCACCCCGCCCAGCTGCTGGCCCAGCAGTAAGAGTTATTAGGCCCCATTATGAATTGGATTTTAATCTCTTATTAATAGTCCTGCCATTATAGTGTCATGGAAGCAATTAGGACCCCTCCCCTTCTTCTCCCAGCTTGAGACTTTCTGATCTCCCCAGCTGAAATAGGGTGGGGGTAGACACGTTAGGAACTTACCAGTTAGAACCCAGCATGCCCCTACCCATCCATCCGTCTCCAGGGAGGAACTCAAGGGTCTTTCTCATCCTGTCTCTTAGAGATGCCAAGAGGTCTGGAGGAAGATGCCACCGGCATCACACAAAGCCCGTTGATGGGCATTGACATGTGACTCTCCCTCTGACTGTACCGACATCATCTGATGCCTTCTGACCTAGCTCACCTTCCTTTCTTTAATGTCCTTAGTGTGGCATCCAGGAACAGCTTCTGCCCACAGAAACCAAAGGCTGGCAGAAGGGGAAACCGAGGCAGAGAGTCATTTTTTTTTTTTGTACTTTCAAGCAGGGTCATCAACACTTGAGCACATCACACCCAGAAGTCTCTGCATCTCCCTTGTGGTTTAGTTCTAAGTTCCTTCTTCCCCGAGCCGTGCAAGGAAAGAGGCTGGGTCTGGGAACCACTGCAGGACCAGAGGACCTAAGACTGCGGGGGGGGGGGGGTGTCCACCACTGGGGACATGCAACACCCTTTGCCATGACCCTGGGAGGTCCAGACCTGTCTAAAGACTTCACGCCTTCCTCAATTCCCCCCCCCCGAAAATAAGCTGTGTTTAAGCTCCTTTGAGGGGAAGGAGGGAGAGGAGGGGAGCTTTGGAGACTAAGGCAGAGCCAAGTTTTATCTCCTAAGGAGTGGTAAGGTCTAGATGTTGCTAGGAGAATGCTTGGGACTTCCCCAGAAGGAAAGGCCCCCTCTACCTGACCCAAATCACAGCCCTCTTTGATAGGGCAGGCAGGGGTGAAGGGGTTAATAGCTTCTTCCCTAGACCCCACCCTCAGAGGCTCTCCAGACAGGCAGAATGGGTACAAGGCTCCATCTGGTCTCTGGTTCATGCCTTCTGGACCTGAGGTGACTGACAGGCTACAGCCAGCCCTGGCTGGGACCTACACCGAAGGAGACATTGACTGTGGAGTGAGATCTGGGGATGACAGGGAGCTGGCTGGGGTTATTTTGAAGAAAGAACCTTCCTGGCAGGGCTGGGGACTTAGCAGTGGATGGATAGTGTCAGATGGAATGTATTTTCAAGGGTGGTCATTCATTCATTTGCTCATTCATTTATTTGACGGACCCCCGCTATGTGCTGGGTGGTCTGTGAGGTGCTGGGGACTCAGAAGGCAAGAGGCAGAGAAGTCCCACATTCTAGAGGCTTCTTTCTTTCACCTCCTCCTACCTCCGCCTTCTCTTCCTCCCCCCTCTCCCCCTTTTCTTGGTGATGGTCACTTTCATTGCTCTTTGTAAGGTTTCATCATTTCCTCCCGTGGGGTCACACAAGCAAATGACACTCGCCTTACTCTCAGGTTCATGGATACTAGTATGTATCCTGTGTTAAGTCCGTTCCTCCTAGCGATCTGTCTTCTGGACCTCATCTCCTCTGCCCACCTCACCCCAAGGCCAAAGACTGTTCCATCTGCCAAACAGGAATCCGTGGGACCCCTTTAGGCCCCTGTCCTCTGTAGCTGCTTCTGTCTTCTTCGCTCCAACAGGCCTCAGGGATTGGGATCTCTGACCTTCGCCCGTGGTTCCAACCACTGAAGAGGGTGGGCGCCCGCCTGCCTACCTGGGCTTTTCCGGACTGCCCCTGTAGGTGTGGTGTCCTGGGAGGGCGAGAAGGGTCCCTAACAACCTCAGGCTAGGAGGCAGCCGCTCAGTTCCATAATTACAGAGGGAGAGGCGGGCGATAAAATGATAATGGCGCGTTTTGACCTGGGGACCGGCTCTGGGGCTGCGGTAACTCCCGGGATGTGTGATGGAGGGCGAGGGCGCCGCCCGGGCTGCAGCTGAGAATGGAGCGTTCACAAACAAGACGTAAATTGGATGCAAACATCTAATTAACCTTCTCCCTCAGTTCCCTCCCAGAGGCGGCCCTCCCTGGGCTCCCAGTGCGGTCTTCCCTCAGGGATGGATTTAGGGGAAGAGAGGAGGGGCCCAGCAGGGAGTGGGAGGAGGGGGGAAAGCAGCGCGGCCTTTGCCTTTCTTCTCTCTCTCTCTCCCTCCCCCCCCCCCTCTCTCTCTCTCTCTCTCTCTCTCTCTCTCCTCTCTGTCTGTCTCTCTGTGCCTCTCCTCTCTGTCTCTCTCTCTCCTCTGTCTCTCTGTCTCTCTCTTCTCTGTCTCTCCTCTCTGAGTCTCTGTCTCTATCCTCTCTGTCTCTGTCTCTCCTCCCTCTCCTCTCTGTCTGTCTCTGTCTCCTCTCTGTCTCCCTCTTTCCTCTCTCTTCTCTCTTTCTTCTCTGTCTCTCTGTCTCTGTCTTTCTCTCTCGGTGTGTGTCTCTCCTCTCTGTCTCTCTCCATGTCTCTGTCTCTATCCTCTCTGTCTTTGTCTCTCCTCTCTCCTCTCTGTCTCTGTCTCCTCTATCTCCCTCTTTCCTCTCTCTTCTCTGTCTCTGTCTTTCTCTCTCTGTCCTCTCTGTCTCTCTGTCTCTCTCCGTGTCTCTGTCTCTCCTCCCTGTCTGTCTCTGTCTCTCCTCTTTCTCTCCTCTTTCTCCCCTTGCCTTTCCTTTCCCTCCCTCCCTCCCTCTCTCCCTCCCTCTCTCCTGTCTTCTGACCTTTTACTCTGTGCTCTCCCAGGTTAAGGGTCCCAGCTGTAAAGTCCATTCTGTTCTTCAGGCCAGGCCCACGACTGCACAGTCAGCAGAGTTGGAGAGTTGGCAAACTTCGTTTCCTATCCTATTTGTACTGTTTCCTCCCTAAAGCCTCTTTCCTTGGAAAACTCCCTGGACCCCAGCAGCAGGACCAAAGAACTGCTGAAACTCCTCTGCCTGCAAATCCCTCCCACCCCCAGCTCTCAGAGTTGGCTCCCTGGAATACATTTGTACAACAGCTATTTAGTGAGTGCCTACTGGGAACCAGCCACTCTTCTAGCAATGAGACATAATAACAAACAAACAGTTGTCACCCAACACCCCTAAAACAACCAACCCCACAGTCAAAAACTGTCCTCTGTGGCAGGTGGTGAGGGGTGGGGTGGGTGGGTGGGGGCTTGGGCAGGTAGACAGGGAGGCCAGGAGATGGGTGTCCTAGGGTGTGGATGCTGGCTGGGATCTGACTTCCTTTCACAACTACCCCATACTGCTGGACTCAGTTTAACTTTTTGTCTTCATTTTTTAAACACCACTATGCAAGGAGCTTGAAAAAAATTAATAAATTAATTTGTTTTCAGGACAGGGTCTCTCTGTGTAGCCCTGGCTGTCCTGGAACTTGCTTTGTAGACCAGGCTGGCCTTGAACTCACAGAGATCTGCCTGCCTCTGTCTCCAGGGCATCCTCTGCCACCATCAACCTGCAATCTCCAGTTATTTTTCCCTAAACCTTATTTGAGAGTAAGTTGCAGATAGCATTTAGCTACCAGTTCCATCCATCCCAGAGGGTCTCTCTGCCTGTTCCTACTACACAGCACAAAGACATTTCTTTACAAAGTCCTGGAAGTCCTCAGAGTTAGGAGAGTCAGGAGGACATGACATGTGTCTAGTCAGAATAGGCTGCAAAATCCATTCTTAGGGATAAGGTTAGAGCTTAGGGGTAGAGCACTCGCTGTGCCCATGTCCAGTTCCCAGAGCACTTGTATGTACAGGTAAGACACCCAAGTCCTGTTGGGCAGGGTACTCAGTTGCTACGTGCCTTCAGGCTCCTTCGAACAGGACTGTGTTCTCTCATCTCTGAGTTTTGTAGGGTTCAAGCCTCCAGACCATCTGCTCAGGAAGATGTTTTTCAGAATGGCTGCATTCCAGGCTAGGACTAGGACTGTGGCTCAGAGGGTAGAGTGCTCCCCTGGCATTTCCCAACTCTGCGTAAACCCAGTGTGGTGGTACACACCCATGATCTTAGCGCTTGGGAGGTGGAGGGTAGAAGATCAGAAGTTCAAAAGTCATTCTTAGCTGGTAGTTGAGTTCAAGGCCAGCTGGGCCTATCTATGCAAGACCCTGTCTCAAAACAAAACAAGAGAGATTGTGTTTGAAGCCGCTGTGCTCTGACTCTGGTGAGATGTGTGAAGCTGCCTAGCATGCTGGATGACATGTTTATCTCTGTGCAGTGTGCCAGGAGACCTGAGCTGTGGATTCTGTAGTGGCCAGGGCTTAGCTGGTGCCTGCTAGGGTTTACTCTTTTCTCTTCTGTCATTAAGAAGTACCTTTTGGGGTGATGTTTTGAGGTGAGGCAAACACTGTGGCTCTCAGACTTTGAGACAGCCTTTGGAGATTTTGCTGGGGTCCACGACTACTTTTCCTAAAAAACATATTTGCTCACTCCAACTTCCCTGCTGGGTTTGTCAGATGGCTTTTCTATGTAAAGAGGAAAATTACCCGTCCATCCATCCATGCATTCATCCACCCACCCATCTACCAACCCCTCCCTCCCTCCATTCCTCCATCCCTCCATCCTTCTATCCATGCATCCATGCATCCACCCACCCATCCTCCCTCCCTCCCTCCCTCCCTCCATCCATGCATCCATCCATTCATCAATGCACCAATGCCTCCATGCATCTGTCCATCCATCCATCCATCCATTCATCCATGCATCCCTCCATGCATCCATGCATTCATCTATGCATTCTTTCATCTATCCATCCATCCATCCATCCATCCATCCATCCATCCATCCATCTATCCATCCATGCATCCATGCATTCATCTATGCATTCTTTCATCCATCCATCCATCCATCCATCCATGTATCCATCTATCCATCTATGCATCCATCCATCTATCCACTCATTCATCCATCCATCCATCCATCCACCCATCTATCCATTCATTCACCCATCTATCTATCCATCCATCTATCCTTCTATGCATGCATGCACCCATCCATCCACCCATCTATCCATCCATTCACCCATCTATCTATCCATCCATCCATCCATCTGTCCGTCCATCCATCCATCCATCCATCCATCCACCCATCCATCTATTCATCCATTCACCCATCTATCCATCCATCCACCCATCCATCCATCCATCCATCCATCCATCCACCCATCTATCCATTCATTCACCCATCTATCTATTCATCCATCTATCCTTCTATGCATGCATGCATCCATCCATCCACCCATCTATCCATCCATTCACCCATCTATCTATCCATCCATCCATCTGTTCATCCATCCATCCATCTGTCCGTCTGTCTGTCCGTCCATCCATCCATCTGTCTGTCCATCCATCCATCTGTTCATCCATCCATCCATCTGTCCGTCTGTCTGTCCGTCCATCCATCCATCTGTCTGTCCATCCATCCACTTACTCATGGCAGCAGAGGTTCACTTGACGACAGTAGTCTTTGCCTGTGACCACTCTGATGCCTTGCATTTGGCTAAGGGAAGCCATTTCCCGCTGCTCATGTCCTAGCTCTCCCCACCCCCAACATTTTCCAGCATTAACTGCCTGTGTAGCTCAGGTGGTACATCCCTAGTCTCTCCTGGCACCATCCCTGCTGCTGCCCAGTCACCAGCCATGTCTCCAAGGGTCTCTGTTCTTTTAGCTTGAAATGGTGAGTAGAAGCAGCATCATTGGATGTCATCAAAGTAGGTCCTTCCATGGATCTATCTGGGAAGCAGGGAGGACAGTGCAGAGCATAGTGGGTCTCAAAGCAGATACCAGCGCCCCAGGTTCTAGGAAGCCACATCTCCACATCGTCATCACAATTATTATTGTGAATTTTACAGGGACTTCAAGGGTCACATAGCTTTCCTGTATCCCAGACTCCCTCCATGCCTGGGCCTACCCAGCATGCCCTTGATCAATCTCACTTAGTCTCTGTAACATTAGGAGGTGGTTCTTCTTTTTAGTCTACTTGAGGAGAAGACTGAAGGAGTTGGTCAGACACAGCTGGCAGGTGGGGGATGGGACCAACATCTGACTCCAATGAGAGCTATACCCAGCAGAGAGCCTTGTGCCCGCAGCTTTCGTTCCCATTCCTGCTGCAAGACTAGGCAGGCCTCAGTTTCCCCACCTGCCCACACAGCAACACCTCGTTCCCTGGCTTGTGCTGATTGGACTCAGATCTCTCCCCGTAGGTCAGGTGCTCAGGGTGGATGGAGATAGACAGCTAGCTTCCCCGCAACTGCCCCTCCCCCACGGCCCTTCCGTCGGGCTGCGGGCCCCCCCTTCCTCTTTTCACCCCATCTTCCCCAGGGGCAGTCAGCCAGGAAAAAGAGTCCCTCGGCAGCGATGATGAAGATGGATGTGTGATTGATTCCGTGCCCCCCTCCCCCTGCCCTTATGGTAGAAAATTAAAAGACCATTTGTTAAGGGGCGCAAGTCCTCAGGTGCGTCCCCAGGCTGGACAATCTGTCTCTGTGAAAAGGATGCTATTATGAGGGAGGCTGGGTGCAGGCAGAGGGCGGGCCGCAGGGGTGGCTGTGGAGGGGGAGGCCCAGACAATGGGGGGGGGGACACAGAATAAATACGCCGAGGGAGGGAGGGAGGGAGGGAGGGAGGGAGGGAGCATGCCAGCCGCGGGGCTCCTGGCAGGAGAGGCTGGGCGGGCGTTCTCCTGGCTGGCAGAGCTCATGTGCTGAATCTCCACAACCAATTCCTTTCTCATGACCCTTGTCTGGGACCAGAAGGGTGTCACCCCGGAGCTCTGCCGCCTCCCATTAAGGGCCCTCTTTAAGGAGCCAGAGTCTCTTAAAGACCTCTGTGTAGAGAGGGTTGGGAGGAGGGGTCTGTGCCTGAGTCCCCTTCGTCCTCTCGGGGATCTTTAAGTGATTAGAAGAAAGAGGCCAGGGCCCCAGTGCCGCTCTTTCTCGAGGAGGGCATCTGTCATTGAGCTGTTACTGTTTTTTGTTTTTTTTTTTTAAGATTGCACTGGGCTCTTCCCGCTGTCTGCTGCGGCCTTTGTGTGCCTGGTTTTTCTAGGCAAGGTGTCCTACTCCGAGCCTGGCTCTCCATCCTCCTTAGAGCTACTTCCTGACTCAACACCATGCCTGCTGGTCCAACCTCTGGGCCTCTTTCCCTACCCAGTGCAGGGTAAGTGGGTACCAGCCAGCGCCTGGCACCTCTCTTGGTACCTACTTCTTCTCCAATGGGTCAGGAGGGAGGTGGGGTGGCTGGTGCCTGACCTCGAGCTGACATCTTCTGAAACCCAGAGAACACTTGCTCTCTCAGACCTCTTCTAGGAGTCAAGGAATATCATCCTCATGGGACTGATGGAGAAACTGAGGCTCTGATGTGCTGAGGATAGTTGGATAGACTGCTGGGTTTGGAGCTGGTTTTCAGGCTGCCGAAAGGACACAAGAGAACTGCAGGAAGGAATGCCTAGCTAGCCACGGGATTCTAGAAAGTTCCAGTAGTCAACCTAACAGGCAGTAGGGATTTATGTCTTCAGTTTCTCAGCCTAGAGATAAATGTATATGTATATGTATATGTATGTGTATGTGTATGTGTAGATGCAGATGTATATATATATAAAGATATATATAAAAGATATATATATATCAAGATATCTATCTATCTGTCTGTCTGTCTGTCTGTCTGTCTGTCTGTCTATCTATCTATCGCTGGGTGTGGTTGCACATAACTGGATTCCTAGAACTTGAATTCTGGAGGCAGGAGGATAAGGAATTCAAGGCCAGCCTCAGGTACATAGTGAGTTCGAGGTCAACCCAAACTACTTGAGATCCAACATCAAAAGCTAACCAAACTGAACAAATGAAACCTAAAAAACAAGAGAATTCAAACATCCTCTTCCCCAGCTAAAGAGCCAGGCCTTCTGTAGCCTGAGGGCTGTCCTCAGCTGACCCTTCTGCCCTCCCCTGCCCCCTGCTCTAGCTCGGCAAGCCTTAAGCAGTTGCTCCGGTTTCTTCACCGCAGTCCTCCCTTTGCCTGTATGCCTTCCCTTCTTTGTCCATTGAGCATGTTGGACTCATGTGGGTGGGTTTTAAACACCCACACCCAAGCCTCAGTGAGAAGGAATCCTGTGTGAATGTTTCAACCTCCTCCAGTGTCTATGAAGTCCCAGAGGGTTGAGAAGTCCTGGCTAAGCCATCTCTGACACCCCTGGGGTTCAATCAAGTACCTTAAAACACAGTCAGTTTAGGCAATACGCTCTTCCCCACCCCATGGGTACTGGCCACATGTGTTTGGGTGACGTGTGTCTTGGACATCTGCCTGGTTCCCAGTTGTATGCCTGCACCCGGCACTTCATGGGGCCAGTATATGGGACAACTTTGCTAAGAGAAAGATGATCTCTGAGAAGAATCTATGGGGGCTTGGCAAGGTGTCACCTGCTTGTCCTTTCCCCTGGCGGGTGGGGGCGCACAGGGCTTTTCAAAGAGAAGTCCTCTCATGTCCCCCTCTGAACCTGTCTCCCCTCTAACCTTGAACTGTCCTTCCCACCCTATTTCTACCTCCAGCCTCTCTTTGCAACCTGCCCTTCCCCCAGCAACCCGTAAAAAAAAAAAAACAAAAAAACAAAAAACCTTCCTTAAAGTCACAATAAAAATCTTGGAGACTCTTGGAGACATGTGTAGCTTCAAAAGGCACATTCAATACCACAATGCCACTTCTTGCTTTGGAAGAAGAATCTAAGCAACAAAGCAGAAAAGTTAAAGTTGTCGACAAGGAGTTAATTCCACAGGGGTTCGAATCCTGTCATTACCACCTATGTGCTGTGTGACCATAGGGGAATTGCTTAAGCTCTCTGTGCCACAGAACTCTCACCCTAACCCAGAGGCAGCTGCCCATCAGGACATTGTTGCAGAATACCGCAGAGGTCACGTGTGTTGTGCTATGTACTGTTGACAATGGCCACAAAGCTGAGGTGAATTCCCTCTTGACCCTCTTTGGCTTCCTAGGCAACTGTAGGGTTAGACAGAGATAGCAGGGTTGGGGGAAGGCAGCAAGCTGTCCTCAGAGGGACAGGAGAGCTTCTGGAGAGAGAAGGGAGTTTGCAGAAAGCTAATATGTTAATATGTAGACATTGAACCACTTTAGGGGTTTTGGTCCTTTCTGATTTTTATATACTAAAATGTTCCCTGTATTATAAAGTTATGATGGAAGGCTAGCATTTGAAATATGTATTCAATCTTGGGGAGATGAAGGGTTGACAGTTTTATAATGCACACTCGTTTGGGGTGGGGTGGGGCTCAGGGGATAGGAGAATTCACAAGTCCAAGTGGATTGGAGACATATTTCATTCATTCAGGGTAGTCTGCATTTCCACAGCATGGGCAGAACAATCTCAAAGACCCAGGGAATGGGGCAGGTGAGACTTAGGCCTCGCCCCTCTCCCTCTTTCCTCACACTTGTGTGCACACACACACAAATGTGGAGGTGAGAACTTGTTGGTTCTTGGGCACCTCCCCAATTCTTTGAGACAAACTTCCCTATTGGTGTGGACTGTCACCAAGAAGCTACCTGGTTAGCAACCCCCTGGGATCTGCCTATTTCTGCCTTCCATCTGATCATCACTGGGATTTCGAGCATGCGGAAAAATGCCTGCCGTTTACGTGGCTTCTGAGGACTTGGTTTAGGTCATCACACAGGTGAGGCAAGTATTTTCCTGATTGAATGGCATCGTTCAGCTTTCGGAGACATCCAGGCTGATCTCCAGCTTGACATGTAGCCAAGGCTGGCCTCCAACTTCCAATGCGCTTGCCTCCCCCATCTCCTAAGTGCTGGTATTAGAGGCATGTGCTGCTGCACTCTGACACACTCTCGCAAGTCTCTTAAACTACAACTGGGTCTATGAGACCCATAGACCTTGGCCCTTTTGTTAATCTGCCTTCCTCTAGGTTCTGTTAGTCTCCAAACACACCCAGGAAAGCTCCACCCCAGGGCCTTTGAACATGCTATTTCTCTACCTGGGATGTCTAGCTTCCATGGTCACATGACTTTTCTTGTCCAAGCTTCACAGTGACTTCTGTTGACCCCTCTATGGAATGTAGAGCCTCTAACCACCTTCCCCATTGGCTTTTTTAATTTTTTTTTTTAAGATTTATTTGTTATTATATGTAAGTACACTGTAGCTGTCTTCAGACACACTGGAAGAAGGCGTCAGATCTCATCAAGGATGGCTGTGAGCCACCATGTGGTTGCTGGGATTTGAACTCAAGACCTTCGGGAGAGCAGTCAGTGCTCTTAACGGCTGGGTCATCTCTCCAGACCCCTAGTTTTGATTGTTATCATGAGGCCTGTCTCTCCCAGCTCTGAAAATGGGCTGGGATTGTGCCTCAGCTGGTACAGTGGTTACAGAGTTATCATGTGGCTTGTGGTGACATCTCACAGGGCTCACCTAACACCATCAGAAACATCAGACATTTACCTTACGATTCGTAACAACGGCAAAAACATGGTTAATGGAGTATCAACAGAAATAATGCTATGGGTGGGGGTCACCGCAACTCGAAGAACTGTATTAAAGGGCTGTGGCATCAGGAAGGCTGAGAATCACTAGTCTAGAATATCAGCCGAAAGGTTGTGTCTGAAGGTGGCCGGCCCTCTGCCGATTCCTGTTCCATCCTGTACCAGGGGCTATTGCCTGCAAGCTGAGAGAATGCGGAAGCCATAGCACACCACCTCTGCCCACCAGGATAGCTTTCTCGGCAGTTAATCTTCTGTGGTACCAGCCTCTTTTGGAGAGCTGCCAGACATTAGGTCAGGCTCCAGTCACCCAACCCCAGCTGCTGTCTCTCATGTGATGGTGGAGTAATGTCCATGTCCTCTCGCTGTCCCTGCCTGAGCTCCCAGTTTCCCTAGCACCAAGGAATAAGTCCTGCCTCTCCTTCACAAGACACCCATGGTGGTTTCAGTGTCCTCCGTGGACCTACCTGGTATTTGAGGGGCTGGAAGGAGCTGCACATGGGACAGGAAGCAGTTCAGGCTTCCCAGGAAGAACCCAAGGCTGGAAGTGGAGCCTTGCTGACCCCTTTGCATCAGAGCTGCCTGCTTGGGTCTTTCCAGATCTTGTTCAGGTGACAGTTCCTTCCCTGGGTCTGTCTTGGCATGTGTCTGTCTTTCTGTGTTGTGGGACTTTGCAGTGCACTGGAAGATGTCAGTGAGGTTCCTGGCCTCTAACCAGGGATGCTACTACACACCCAAGGCTATCATCCACACATCACCAATGTCCCCTGCAGGCCAAACTGTCCCAGCAAAAGACCATCCAGTGTCCAGTTTCTGTGTCCCAGCTGCACTCATGAACTGGCTGGAACAGAGAGACAGCTGGATCCTCTCCTGGATGGAGGGCTGTGGTGGGTCCCTGGGGGGAGGCCTGGCAATGGGGAGTTTTGAGTTCCCCTAGGAGTCTGAGACAGTGCAAGTGTGGGGGAAGGGGAAAGCATCCAGTAACCCACACAGATGCCACTTCCTACTTACTTCCTGATTCAAGGGTATCTGAAGCAAATGCCGGTGACTCACACCAATTTTCAAGGACTGAGGCAGGAGGATCAGATCTGGAGTTCGACACCAGCCTGGGCTACATAGAAGGACTTTGCAACAAGCCAAAAATACATACATACATACATACATACATACATACATACATACATACATACATGAAGTTGGGGATCTAGCTCAGTTAGCAGAGTGTTCATCTAGTGTAGTTCTGAGCCCTGGGTTCCATCTCCAGCAGGGAATAGACCTGTAGGTGACAACTCAGCACTCAGGAGGTAGAAGCAGGAGGACCAGAAGTTCAAGGTCATCCTCTGCTATGCAGAGAGTTGGAGGCCAACCTGGGCTACATGGGAACCCTGCCTGGAGTGGCCGAGGGAAAGAGAAGGAATCTGAGACTTAACCAGGCCGAAGGCTACGCTCTCAGGAAAGATGGGAACAGCTCAAAGACCCAACCTGTGCAGAAGTGCTTATGACAACCTCAAGAAGAAAGCTAAAGATAAAACACTCACAACCCTCAAACAGACTCAAGCTGGAGAGCGAGGTCTCCTCTGCAGCAGGGACGGGCAGGCAACCTTCTCAATGCAAATGACAGGCTGGGTTGCACCTCCCTGCCCCAGCTCTGCCTCCAGCTCCAGACCCTGTTTTCCATCCAGGAAGAGCATCTGTGTTCCATTCTCTCTCCTGAGACCTTGCAGAGTGCCAACAGTCTGGAGGTATCGCCAGCACACATCTGTGATGCTAATGGCTTCGGGATATTGAGGATTGCCCACCTCCTGAGGTCCTGTCACCCGTTAGCAGGGCTCTTTTTAACTCCTGCCTCTCAGAGGATTTAAGATGGGTTTCTCAGCAGAGTTGGGGGGGTCTCCTGGCTTAGGGGGGATGCTAAGGTCTCTGTTTTTACACACCATTTATTTATTTATTTATTGGTTTTTGATCTCACAATATAGCTTAGGGTGGTTTCAAACTAATGATGATTCTCCTGCTTTAGCCACGTAAACCCTGGAATGCTAGGCATCTGCCATCTCACCTAGATGTTCCCAGTTTACTTTAGACCAAAGTAACAAACAAACGGTCGCCCTTAGGGCCAACCACCTGTCTTTGTAAATAAAGTTTTATTGGCATGCACCAGCCCCGCCCCCTTTGCACTTACTGCTGGCAGCTCTGAAACCGCTGTGACAGAATGAAGGCTGTGAGGGCCACAAGGCCCGATACAATTCCTCTCCGAGAACTTTCATGGGAAGAGGGTGCAGAGGAGGCCCCTGGTACACACTTGCTGTGCAAGCAGGGAGCCCCGAGTTCCATTCCAAGCAAGCAGGTGAAGAGAGGAATTCTGGGGCAGTGTACTTGGAACCCGGCTCTGGGAAGGTAGAAACAGGAGGATCCCTGGGGATCACTGGCCAGACCTTGATGTGTGAACCCCAGTCCTGTGGGAGACTCTGTGGTACAAACCAAGAGGGCCAGAGAGATGGGTCACGACCAAGAGCACTTGCTGCTCTTCTGGAGGATCCTGATTTGATTGTCAGAACAACTCATGTGGGAGGGTTCATGAACGCTACAAGGGATCAGACACCTTCTTCTGGCGTTTGGGGGTCACCTGTATACACACACACACACACACACACACACACACACACACACACCCAGAGAGAGAGAGAGAGACAGACAGACAGAGAGAGAGAGAGAGAGAGAGAGAGAGAGAGAGACAGAGACAGAGAGAGACAGAGACAGAGAGACAGAGAGACAGAGACAGAGACAGAGAGAAGGAGGCAGGGAGAGGGAGAGGGGAATGGGGAGGGGGGAGAGGGAGAAGAAGAGGAAGAGAGAGGGGGAGGGGGACGGGGAAAGGGAGAGGGGGGAGAGAGAAGGGGAGGAGGGAGAGGGAGAGGGGGGAGGGAGAAGGAGAGGGGGAGGAGGGAGAGGAAGGGAGAGAGCTTTCAGGTCACCATCTAAGTTTTTGTTTGCTCCTTTGAATCTCAGTGTATTTGCCCCGACTTGGTTCTTATCTCCAAACTTAATTCCAAGTCCTATATTTCTTCTATTTGTCTTCATTGGTCCAAGCTGCCATATTCTCCCCCTGTTCTAAGACATTCACTTCCACCCTGGGTTCACATACTCCCCCAGCACCCTGCCAAAGGGGCCTTGGTGAGCCATCAGTTGGGTTCTATATCACGTCCTAATTCAAACCATCTATTCTGTACATCCTCCCCCAGAGCTGCCCGGGCTCAGCCTTGCTAACTGCTGTCTCCTGCTCTGATCCCCACAGTATGCAGTTGCTCCCATGAGCTAGTCACCCTGGTCCTGAGATCAAGTTATTTCTACCACAAGACCTTTGCATTGCCTTCCCTTGACCTTGCCAATCCTTCCTCCATCCATATGACTTTTGTTCTTCTTTATCCTGTTCAAAGTCACCCACTCATTCTAGAGATACCTCCCCAACACCTGTACTTATGTCTGTTCCCAGCGTCCTCGAAGTAGATGAGAGAGCTTGCAAAGGAAGATGGCTGTGCCAGTCTAGAAAGAACACCCACAACTCCCCAGGATGCAGGACAGGACCTGGGTTTGTATGGACCTCAGGAATCCTCGTGGGAGTGAATGGATCCATGAACAGTTGATTTTGCAACTGTTACCAGGAAGATTAGATACTGCATGTCAAATGTTTAGCATTCTCCCGGGCACAAGGTAGGTGCACACTGGAGTTGGTAACTGTGTAGGAGGGACAGAGCTGGTCCAGTCTGGGTCAGGATCCTGGCCTTGGCTCCATTCTCCCCTCTCACTAGCAGGAGAAGGTGTGGGATTTGAGGCCTCTTCTGATGTCCTCTCATTGACTCTTTTCTTCCTGGAGTCCAGCCTGTCTGGATGTCTTCCATCTCAACTCCTTTCTGTGCCTCTCCATCTCCCTGTCAGATGTTGTGCTCATCCTGGACCCTAATTGAGACAGCAAATTCCAGCGACAGGGCTTACAGCCAACCCTGCCAGCCTTCCCAGCCAGGAACAGGAAGAGGCATGCAAAACTCCAACACTGCAGAACCCTGTCTGTCACCCCCATCAGCAGGATGTGGCTCTGATCCCTTCTTTAGAGGAGGTCCTGCTGGCCAAAGGTATGAGTCCCAGATCTTCCCTGCTCCTGCCACGAAGCACCCGAAGGTTCCCTGCTCCTGCAGCTGCACACCAAAGGGACAGCTCTCCGCAACATGGAGACCAGACATGGGTCTTGGCGATGAGGAGTCCCCGCCATGGTGTCAGGTCCAGATGCACGACCTGAGGGCTCCCCGAGTTCTCTCCTTGTCTTGGTTTGTTTGCTTTGGATTGCTTGAGTGGAGGTGGTCCCTGGCGTCCCTATCTGCTTCTGCTTCTCGTGCTCTTGAGCGCATGGTCCCCCTTGTGAGCCAGAGGCAGCTTTACACCCCAGCTGTCCACTCACAAAATGTTGGACCAAATCCTGCTTCTCAAGGATACAAGGAATACATTCGTCAAGGTGGTTTCTTGTTTACTGCAACCGCATCACTTATACATCAAGAAGATGGGTGCTACGATCTTAGAGGGTATATGGGTGACATGTTCTGGACTTTGGGGATGTGACTGTAACTCTGGACTTTGGGATGAGATGGCAAAGTGCTCTTGAGAAGAATCACAATGTTAAAAGAGGATGGCCCCTTCCTAAGGTTCAAGGACAGCTTACTGTGATGACTCCCAGTGGTAGTGTGAGCCTGGGTACTGTGTCCACTGACATCCCGACTCTGCAGCCCCATAGGTCTAACTAGAAGTGTGAAGATTATAGAGAACCAGGTGCTCAGATATTACACAGACGATATAAGACGTGTATACTGCTGGGCAGGGAAACCCTGGAATGGCCACTTGTTGTTCATTTAATTCCATGATCGAGTGACCCATCCATCTGTCACCCATCCATCCATCATCCATCCATCATCCATTCATCATCCATCCATCCATCCATCCACCTATCCATCATCCATCCACTCATCCATCCACCATCCATCCACCTATCCATCATCCATCCACCCATCCATCCATCTACCTATCATCCATATCCATCATCCCTATATTCATACATCCTCCATCCATCTATTCATCATCTGCCATTCATCTATTACCTATCTGCCTTTTTATCCATCCATCCACCCACCCACACATCCATCCATGCATCCATCATTCCATGCATCCATCCATCCATCATCCACCCACCCATCCATCCATCCATTCATCCATCCATCCACCCACACACATCTATGAACCTTTTATTTATCCATTATCCATCTATCCCTCTCCTCATCTTTCCTCTCATCTCTCTATGCAACTACCCCTCTCTCTCTTCCTCTCTCCTTCCCTCTTTTTACCAGTCTGTCTATCTCCTGTGTTCATCTATTCACCCATCCATTCCAGGCTGCTGCATGCATGGGATGTCACCTGGTCCTGAGATGATGATTCTCTCTTCTTCTTCTTCTTCTTCTTCTTCTTCTTTTGCGGTTATTTTTTCTATATTCCTTATTTATATTCCAAATGATTTCCCCTTTCCCGGTTCCCCCCTCCCTGAAAGTCCCATAAGCCCTCTTCCCTCCCCCTGTTCCCCAGTCAACCCCCTCCCGCTTCTCTGTCCTGGTATTCCCCTATACTTCTACATCCAGTCTTTCCAGGACCAGGGGCCTCTCCTTCCTTCTTCTTGGGAATCAATTGATATGTGAATTGTGTCTTGGGTAATCTGAGCTTCTGGGTTAATATCCACTTATCAGTGACTGCATACCATGTGTGTTCTTTTGTGATTGGGTTACCTCACTAAGGATGATATTTTCCAGTTCTGACCATTTGCCTAAGAATTTCATGAACTCATTGTTTTTAATTGCTGAGTCGTATTCCATTGTGTAAATACACATCCTTAGTCATTAGGGAAATGCAAATCAAAACATTCCTGAGATTTCACCTCACTCCAGTCAGAATGGCTAAGATCAAAAAAACTCAGGAGACAGCAGGTGTTGGCGAGGATGTGGAGAAAGAGGAACACTCCTTCACTGCTGGTGGGATTGCAAACTGGTACAACCACTCTGGAAATCAGTCTGATGGTTCCTCAGAACACTGGGCATGACACTCCCGGAGGACCCTGTTATACCATTCCTGGGCATATACCCAGAGGCCTCCTCGGCATGCAATAAGGACACTTGCTCCACTATGTTCATAGCAGCCTTATTTATAATAGCCAGAAGCTGGAAAGAACCCAGATGTCCCTCTGTCCCTCAACGGAGGAATGGATACAGAGATGATTCTCTTCCAACAGTCTGAATTTGGCCAGTGGAGGACTCAGGTTGTATTTCCTGACCTTGGTCACCACATCATCTCTGATCACTCATGGTGCAGCAGAGCCAGGTTGGGATAGCCCTGCAGACACCTGGGCTTGGCTCCCCTTTTACAGCACTGATTTCTTTTAGTGATGTCTCCCTTATTGTTACATTCTTATGTAGGCATTTGGATACTTTTCCATTTAAGATCAGAAGTATCTTTGTAAAATTAGTTGATTTATTCACCTTTTGTTTTTTGAGACAGGATCTCATGTAACCCATGTTGGCCTTGAACTCATTATGTGGCATAGGCTGGCCTTGAACTGTGTGTGTGTGTGTGTGAGTTTATGTGTACCACATGCATGTAGGTGCCCATGGAGGCCAGAAGCGGGTGTCAGATTCCCCAGAGCTGGAGATTCAGGTATTTGTGAGCTGGTCTGAGTGCTATGAGCTGATCCTGGGTCCTCTGCGAGGGCAGTAGATGCTCTTAAACACCGAGCTGTCTCCAGCTCCTGTCTCAGTCTCCCATGTACTAGGATAAGAGTTGAGTGATACCACACTAGGCTCTGAACCAAACTAAATTAAAAGGAAGATTTTATCAAATTACACATATTAAGTAAGTTGTGTCTGAGGGATTAGGGAATCTGAAAATATCTCAACTTGAGAGTGGTGTCTCCTGCCTTTAATCCCAGCACTCAGGAGGCAGAATCAAGCGGATCTCTGAGTTCGAGGCCAGCCTGGTCTACAGAGTGAATTCCAAGATAGCCAGGGCTACAAAGAGAGACACTGTCTCAAAAAACTAAAACAAACAAACAAAAAAAAGACTCAAGTCTGATGGAGTCCCACCCTGTTCAAACCCTGTAAGCACCCATTAGGGGTGACAGAAAGCACCCACTAGGTGTGATAACACTATCACCATGGCTCTCCCATCCTCGGTACCTAGATTTGAACCTAGATTTTTGTGCATGCCCAGCAAGCTCTCTACCAGTGAGTTACAGCCCCAGATCTCTTTTTACTTTATATTTGAAACACAGGTTCTCCTATGTTCTTCAAGTTGGCCTTGAACATACTCTGTAGCCCATGTGAGCCTGGAATTTGTAATCCTCCTGCCTCAGCCTCCCTGAATAGCAGGAATGACAGGCCTATGCCATCAGGTTGGCTTGCCTCGTGGTAGCTACGGGAGAGGTAAGGATGTGGGGGCCAGAGAGCTTAAGTGATTTGTCCCAAATCCACAGCCTGTAAGTGACCAGTGCAAGATGTAAACCTGGGGACTTCAGCCTAAGAGATGGTGCAGGCCATGACCAGTAAAAGCAAGACCCAGGGACAGTACACTTAGCTCTACCCATAACCTTACAGGAGCCATTTTCTAATTGGCTTTATCTTGGAACTTAGCAGCTCTGGAATGAGAAACTATCCCACTAAGCTGCACAGCCTAGTCTGAGTTCTGTCCACCAAGAAGACTACTGTGTCCCCACAGGGATGTCGGTGTCCCTTGCTTTGTGGGCCAGAGCCCTTCACTCTGCCTCTGGTGTTGCCTCCTGGTAACTCCCTGACAGGGGGAAACTGTCCAGCAGCTTCCCCAGCCCCACCATCCCATCCGTGGGTGTCAAGGAAGGAGAGCCAGGCCTGCAATGACTCCATCCATGCTCAGCCGCACTGAGTCCTGCCTCCTTGTCTCTCTACCCTTGGGACAAATGTCTCATTCCCCAGGGTGTCAAGGGGAAAATTAATCACCCAGGGGAGCTCAGTCAGCCCGCTGACTTGGCACAGGAAAAAGACAAAGAGAAATAGGGTGTCTTTCGGATTGGTTGGGTCCCCCATTAAGGGTGGAAAATGCTTGCTTTGCGATTCCAAATGGGCAACGTTCGAGCGGGTGACTCCTGTCCCTGTCACCTCGGGAAATCGCTGCTCCTGCGCTTCTGCCGAAGGTGGCTGTCTCCTCTCCCCGATGTCCCCACCCTGACTCAATCGGGTCCTGTCCTTCTTGGAATCACATCTCTGCTCCTCCGCCTGGCCTCGGAGTGGGTGCCTGCTTTCTCTTTCCTTGCTTTCCCAAGATCTCATCCTTAGCCGGTGCTTCTCCACCGGATGCCTTTGCCCAGGAGCGTGGCTCCTGAAGGACACCTGGCCATCTTTGCTGTAGCTTTGACCCTCACACTCAGTTTCAACCCATGAAGGGCTTTGGACCTTTCTGGTCTCCACCTCCTCCTCCTCCTCCTCCTCCAGGGTTCTTCAGGGCTTGGGGATTGGAGGGAGGTAGGAACCACTAGTCTATTTGATTTTTGAAAACGTTTCTCTTGGGCTGGTGGAATGACTGTTTGTAAAGCGCGGGCCTTGCAAGCACAAAAACCTGGGTTCAAGGTTCAAAACAAAGCTGGGCTCATGTGGCTGCATGCTCCTGCTAATCCAGCACCAGGGGTGGAGTGACACCCCAGCAGACACAGGTGAGTGACTCCCCAGGGGCTCAGCCATCCAGACTAGCTTACTTGATGAGCTCCAGGCACATGAGAGACCAAGAAGCAAGGGGGACAGCATCTAAGGAGGGACACTAAGGTCGACCTCTGGCCTCCACCCATGCTTGTCCACACACACATAAGTATTTGTATATACATACATCTGTACACACATGTATCTGTACATACATGCACCAGTACATACATGTACCTGTACATACATGCACACACATACATGCATCTGTACATACTTGCATCAGCACATGTATGTATCTGTACATACATGTACCTGCACACACATGTATCTGTACATGCATGTACCCACACATGCCTGTATCTGCGTACACATGCATCAGTACATGCATGTATCTGTACATACATGTATCTGTACATATACAAACTCCCAACTCTTTTGCTCATGATTAAGGAACATGGCTACATGAACACCATAAGGAATGAGGCTGTCACAGGATAGCCCAGCTCTCTTTGTTCCGAGCCCCACCCTGCAGCCTTCTTGTTGAGCTACATCAGGCAAGCCGGTTGGTCTCTCTGATCTTCAGTTTCTTCAGCAGTGATTTCAGTGCCCTCTGCAACGAACATCTGCAGACAGACAGGGTGCCTGACGCCACTATCCCAAGAGGAGGGCATGGGAGAGTCTCGCTGAGCCTACTTAGAGTCAGGCACCTTCCCACCCCTGAGCTTGGAGGGAGGCAGCATTCTGGGTACCCAGTACTCAGTGTGGTGGTCCAGCCTGGTGGAGGAGGTGTGGTGGGGTTCTGCTGTAAGATGAAAGGAAGATGGAGGGGGGCATCCATATAAAAGCATCCCTCAGAGCGGAGGGAGGGGCTTGCCAGCCAGGAATGGGGAAGATTGATGTCTGCTGGAAACAAAGGCGAGTGGGGGAGTGGCCCCCAGGCCTCTGCGCCTTCCACAGGTGAGAGAATTGATGGGCAGCCGGCTGAGTGACAGATAATTTCAAACCGGCGTCAGTGTGGCTGTGGGCACTCAGCTTTTCTAACAAGCTTGACACCAGATTGGAGGGGAGATGAGGGGCTGATAAGACAGCCAGAGTCCCTTGTGAAAGGCAGTTGCCCTGAGTAGACACATAGGGGAAGGAGACCCCCGGGAGATGGACAGGTCTTTCCCTCTCTGGCTCTGACATCTTACAGCCTTTGTGTGTGGTTTTCATTCCTTTGCTCAATGGATACTTACTGAGCAGCTATTATGTGCCAAGGACTGAGAGGGTGCTGGGAACAAGACAGACCAAGTCCTCAACCTGGGGAGCTGTTCTCAGTGAGCTGTACCATTAAGAGGTGGCTTTGTGGAGAGGGGTGGGCTTGGGACAGCTTCTGTGAGATGACAGGGGACTGAGCATAGAGTGTGAAAGAGAGCCATTGATCCAAAGAGCTGAGGCAGGGGTGCGTGAGAGGACACAGCCTGTTCAAAGGTCCTGAGGTAGAAGTGAACCTGGTTTGCTCTGTGTGTGTATGCGTGTGCAGTGTGTGCATGTGTGTGCACTCGGGTATATGCACCTTGCATGTAGGTCTTCTTCCTACTTTGTTTGAGGCAGGGTCTCTCTGTTTTCTGCTGACCTGTGAGATCCCAAGGATCTGCCTCCCATCTCTAGTAGGAGTTCTGGGAATACAGACACTCATACTCTATATCCAACTTTTGGGTGATTTCTGGGGGTCCTCATACTTGTGAGATAAGTGAATTACATGCTATGGGGTGTGCCTAGTTCTATGGGTTGAACTGCACCCACCCCTCCTAGACATTCCACATCATCTGTGATAAGACTGTTTGTAACTGTGAAGTCTGTAGTGGCTCCTTCTTCCATGCTTTCGAGGGCAGAACTGAGACCAGGGAAGGGCTGTCATCTGCTTGTGGCTGGAGTGGCTGGAGTAGTTCCTACTCCTATGGTGTCTGGGACTTCCTCTCTGACTAGCAGAATTGTGTGACTTTGTCAAGTGGGTTAGCGTCTGCTTGTGTCCCTGGGACTGGCCTCTCTGGAGAAGCCAGTTGCTAGGCTCTGGGGACGGGAGCCCTAGGACCTCCAGCCGTCAACCTGTGCCAGCAGATCTGGGCTTGCCAAGCTTCTACCACATCAATGGTGACTTCATGAAGGGCCCGGAGCCGATTGTCTTTCATATTCAAAGCCATAGAAATGGAGAGATCAAAGTCAGGAGAGATGGCTCAGTGGTTAAGAGCACTGGCTGCTCTTCAAGAGGACTTGGGTTCAATTTTCAGCACCCACATTTCAGGTCACCACATTTCAGGTCATACCTGTCTGTAACTCCAGTTCAAGGGGATCTGACACCCTCACACAGACACACATGCAGGCAAAACACCAAAGCATATACAATAAAAATAAACAAATTATTTTTTAAAATGTGAAGATATATATTATGGGGTGCTCAGCTTACCAAACAGCAGAAGATAATTTATATAGAATTCCAGAGAAGGACCCGAGTCCTTGGTGCCAGGACCCCAGGGTTTGCTTCTCCTTCTGTCTCAGGCACCTTCCTTCAGGGTAAGGCTTCTTAAACTTCCACCTACCCAGCTTGAGATGCAGAAGCAGGCTGATCTCTGAGTTTAAGACCAGCCTGGTCTACAGAGTGAGTTCCAGGACAGCCAGGGCTACACAGAGATACAAAATTCAAAACCCAAAGCCAAACCAAACCAAGCAAATAAACAAAAAACAAAACAGTATATCTTCTGGCCATATATTTTTGTGCCCGGCAGTGGTGGTGTATGCTTTTAATCCCAGCATTTGGGAGGCAGGTTCGAGGCGAGCCTGGTCTACATAGTGAGTTCCAGGACAGGTTTCCACTCACAAACCATTTTTGCCTAAATATTTTTTACATGATTCCAAGTACGTGTGTGTATTACATATACAAATGAAATAATTAATAAACCATAAAGCAACCTTTGTGAGGAACTGGAGAGATGGCTCAGTGGATAAAATACTTACGGTACAAGTGTAAGATGCTGGGTTCAAATCCCCAGAGCCCATGCTATGTCAGACAAGGTAGTCCATTTGTAATCCCAGTGTTCCTGTGACTGGATGGGAGGTGGAGGCCAGAGGATTGCTAATGCCTGGAGGCCAGCTAGCCTGGAAGACTCTGTAACGAAGAAGAGAGACCCTGCCTCCAGAATGATGTGAAGGGCTGGTGAGAGGGCTCAGCAGGTAAAGGGGCTTGCGGCAAGCATGATGACCTGAGTTCAATCCCTGAGACCTACATGGTGGAGGGAGAGAATTGATACCCAAGCTCATGTCTGATTTCCACACATAGGCCATGATAGACTCTATGAATAAAAAGCATAAATATAATTTGAAAATTAAAACTAAGGTGGAAAACAAAGTAGAAGCCAGATGAGAGGTGAGGATTGAGATCTGAGGTTATCCTCTAACCTCCACACATGCAGTATGGTATGCACACACTGGTACCCCATATGACCATCTCTCTCTCTCTCTCTCTCTCACACACACACAAATGAAATTTATTTGAGACCAATTATTTGGTTTACATACAGTCTTACCATTTATTATGGATGAAAACAAATTTGCATACTAATGAGACAAAAAGTGCCGTTTAATTTTTACACAAAGCGTCAAACCCTGCCTGAATATTTGACACTGCAGGGCATCTTGGAACATCTTTAATGCTTTTCAGAGTTGATTAATACATTATTTTCATTTGTTTTTACAAGTATTTATTTATTTGCATGTGAATGGGTGTGTGTGTAATGTGTGCTACAGTACATGTTGGAGGTCAGAGGTCAACCTGCTGAGGTTGGGTCCCGCCTTCTACCGTGTGGGTCCCAGGGATTGAACTCACGATGTCAGGTTTGGCTGCAAGCCTCTTTACTAACTGAGCCATCTTGCCGGTCCTTGATGGATAGATACTTTGATTTTATGGTTGTCAGTGCCGACTGAGGAAGTTTAAGGAGCTGAGCTTTAGTACATCCATCACTTGCTTCTTCTTGCTGTGCCAACCCAGAACCAGACAGAAGTGACAGTGTAGGGCTGACGATGGCTGCAGGCCTGTGGGAGCTGGGCAAGACATGGGAACGCAGAGTCAGGGTCCCGAGGGTGTGTTCGGGCTAGCGACCACATGGGTCTGTATTATGAGCTCGGTGCTCGCTCTGGGGATGGGTCCTGCACTATGACTTCTCCCGAGCCCTCCAGGATACCTCCCCCCACCCCCAGTGCAAGTTAAGGCTAGAGAATTCTGTTCCCAAATGGGGTTTCTCAAAAGGATGGTGCCCTGCCGCTTGGCTTCCGGTGTGGGCTTTCCGTACAGGCTTCCGGTGTGAGTTTTGGTGCGGACTTCCAGTGCCGGTGGCATTTCTTATCGCCGCGTTTTTCTTCTTCAGGGTCCTCTTTGGCAAACCCTGACCCTGGCCGCTGCCGAGAGCTGAGTAGTGGTGACAGCTGGGCAGTGGTCACAGCCATGACACAGAGACGCAGAGCACGGGTCCTGCTCTTGACAGGATGCTGGAGGTCCCCCATCACTCTTAGGGCGGGGCGGGGCCTTGATGATTTTGTGCCTGTGGCCCAAGTTGGATGTCCCAGGAGGAAGGCGTGTCTCTTGTTTCTTCTTAAGAAAACCATTCTGGCTTGTGTAGGCGATAAGTGTCACATACTTCTGAGAAGTTTTGAGATGTGTGTCTGAGACCATGTGCAGGAGCCCTTTCTCTCTCCCGTCTTCCTTCCTTCCCTCTCTCTCCCCTCCCTTCTTCCCCTCCTTTTCCTCCTCTGCCCCTCCTCTTTTTCCCCTTCCATCTCTGTTCAGCTCCCTTCTCTCTTTCCCTTCGTCTCTGCCCATCCACCTTCACTCTGTGGTTCACAGGAAACAGCCCGGAGTTCAGAAGTGAGAACGTTTGCACGAGGACATCCCAGGAAAGCCAGATTCTGACAGGCAGCCCGAGTCCAGAACCATGGATACCAGGACAAGAAAATGGGGTGAGGCGAGCTCCTCTCGTTAAAGAGCACAGTCTCCATGTTGCTGCTGCTGCTGCTTCCAGGGAGAGAGAACTAACTTCCCAGGAGCTGACAGATGCTATGCCATTCATGTCCTTATACAGTGGCCCAGAGGCCCCTTTACTCGACTCTCACAGGCATTTGGAGGTTGAGTCCCTTGTGTGGGTCACTCAGAAGTAAATGGCAGAGGTGGGATTTGAACCCAGATTTCTAGCTTCATCTAAGTACCTTTCCTCAGCTTTCTAGAGCTGACGGAATCCGGGTCTACAGGGCAGAGGGGAATGAGACCTCATCTTAGCCGTGTACTAATACGGAAGGGGAAGGGGGACTCGTGGCAACTCTATGAAGAGAGAGTGGTCCATTCTTGACACATGGGTCCAAAGAGGCCCAGAGGGGCTAATCCATTTGCCTCAGTTCACACTGTGTGTCTATTAAAGCTTCAACTGTCCTTGCCTACACTGCTGTATCAGTCAGCTAATGGTGGGTAACAAGCTGTCCCAAACACCATAGCTTTCACATAGCAATCTCTGATCCCAATCCACCCACCCGTACACTGGCTGGGTTCTATCCAGTGTGGCCGGCTTTCAGTCATCCCTGAGGGAGGAAGCTTCACTCTCCTGTGTCTCTTGCTTCAATGCATCAGCACATGTAACACATTTTTGACTTATGATACTTGTGATGGGTGATCAGCAAGTGACCTTCCATAAACAGAGAAACATCTGTGTGGTGACAAGTCCCGGTTCCAGGAAAACCATGGGAAGGATCCCTGTTCTGTTTGAGGGCAGAAGGTGCAGGGATTAGATCAGGGGTCCCATAGAGAGTTTAAGGAATCCCAGGGAAGGTGAGAGAGATAGAAAGAAAAGAGGAAATACGAAGGGCCCATGGAGGCAGAGAGATGGTCCAAGGAAGGATGTGAAATTGCTCATGGGAGCAATGAGCTTTAGCAAACACCCAGGAAATACTGTTGCATGGGTGAGCAAATAAACAAATGAAATTCTGCTAACCTGTAACTAGATACTATTATAGTTGTTACTTCCGGAGGAAACAGGTTCAGAGAGTTTACATAGCAATATCTGATCCCAATCCACCCACCCGGACACTGGCTGGGTTCTATCCAGTGTGACTGGCTGAGACTACGCCAGGTATGTGACTAGGATGCGGCAGGATGGCTGGCTGGCATCTAAGTTCCAGGGATCCCTCACTCTCAAGGCTACCCGCCTCACCAGGGTATCATGGCCTCACCAGGGTACATCATGTGAGGAGAAGAAATCCCTGCTGATTCCCGCACTTCAGCCTCGATCTGAGACCCAGGCAGGTCCTGTCCATCTGAAGACTCCCTGGGCACACTGGTTTTGTTCCATCCACCCTGGGCGGCCGCCTAACTTGTTGACATGAATATGATACTTCGCAACATGGACAGGAGCCAGCCCTTTGTGGCCCTGACAAAACCCCTGAGAAAAGTGACTTAAGGGAGGGAGGGCTCATGGGCTCAGTGGTCCCAGCAACTGCCTCCATTTCTGAGGGGTGCTTACATCAGAAAGGGCAGAGAGAGAGAGAGAGAGAGAGAGAGACAGAGAGAGAGACAGAGAGAGACAGAGAGACAGAGACACACAGAGAGAGAGACAGAGACACAGAGACAGAGACAGACAGAGAGTCCAATTGTGTATGTATTGTGTATGTTCCCTCAGTAACATGTTCAGGCATGAATCTGTACATACCTCATTGCTCCAGTGAGGTCACCAGGCATGATCCCATCACTTCCCTAGTTCCACTTTTGAACCCTGGACAAAGCCTCCAACCCAGGAGCCTCCTGTGGTTCCATATCCAAACCAGTCCTTATACTGACAGCTTAGCTTGTGGCGAGTATGCTGTGCTCAGTGACGTCTGTGATTCAACCCAACAAGCTCACTGTTCTCATTTCACATGGGGAAACTGAGGCACAGACCTTTTGATAACCTGTCTCCATTGCACGTCATGAATACCCCTTTGGTTCCCCTCTCTTCCACTGTCCTCTTTGGGGGCAGATGTAGTGTCCAGAGGGGACTAAGCTCTCCCTTCATCCCCTGCTGAACCTTGGCAAGGAGAGAGGACAGTATGAGTTGGCTTAGGCTACCCTCTCCATCCCACCCTCTGCCCTTCCAGTGTCCTTGACCTTGGGTGCAAAGAGGTCACCATCTCATCTGTGTGTCTCCTGCAGAAAGCCTGAGATGGTTCCCAATGCATCACTGAGTGGCGGTCATGCCAGCACTGGGGTATCATTTCCATCCGTCTTTCTCCAACTGCAGCTGTCACAGAGCAAAGGAGGCCTGTTAGGGAGAGGAGGGAGAAGATGGATGGGGTTGGGAGGATGGGCTCAGGGAGGGGAGGGATCACAGGAGGATAGAGGGAGGCACGAGGCTAGCCAGGACTGGCAGAGTCTGGGAGAAGATGACATTGGGGATTTGTTCTGTGTGAAGGGAGCTTCAGCATGCGGCCATCAACCACACAGGTTGTCGGCAAGGGCCAGAGAAGAGTGCTGGCCAATGGGAAGGAGTAAATTAAGGAAAGTCCTTCAAATCACTATGGATTTGGAGCCTGCGGGGAGAGGGTGCTTGCCTCAGGGCTGTCTGCTAAACTTCACCCACCCCCACACCTAGCCTCTCTTCCTTACCTGGTAAGTCTCCTGAGAGATGGGTGGGGGGTCCCTCTCTGCCTCAGGATTTAGCATCAGATTTACAGTCATGTCGAGGAGGTGGCGGCCATCTCCACCGAGATGAACATGGAGTCCAAGGAGAAGCAAGCCAGGAATTGTATGCAGGGCAGGGCCACTCTGCAACAGAGCATCTTCTCTGTGGGGACTGTGGCCACAGAGATGGCAGTGAATGTTAGCAGGCTCCGTCCTTGAGTGAGGACAACCTGGAGAACGTGTTTACAGAGCAATGGGTTGCCCTGGGGAGATGGTTCAGTAGATGGTCTACTGTAGAAGCGTGAGTCACGATCCCCAGCGTCCACAGGAAGCGCTGGAACCCTGGCGTGGCTCACATCCGTAACCCAGTACTGGAGGGACGGGGAATAGGATCCCTGGAGCTCATTGGCCGGCCAGCCTAGCCAATGAACGCCAAGCTCAGTGAGAGACCCTGTCTCACAAAACAGACCTCTAAACCGTGACCTCTGACTCCTCTGCCCCCCCCCCGCGCTGCCCCTTCTCCTCCCTCTTGTCCCCTCCCACAAGTTCTGGGGTAATTTGTTACTCAGCATGAGCTGACTAATACACCTCAAGAAGACCCCAAACCTTTTTTGCCTCAGAAACTTTGCTCCCCTATTCCTTTGCCTGACATCTTCTTACCGAGACTCTAGGAAAAATAAATAAATTGATTCCCTGACCCCCCCATTTTCCACTTCATGCATAAACCAACACATCTTGTCACGAAGATCATAATTTCTTATTGCCTATGGCTCTGTCCCTCCCCTTTAGCATCAGCCTAATCAGGCTTTGTCTATCTCCATGGTACCTGGGATACCACAGGTGATCAACAATTATTTGCTGAATGGGAGGAAGAATTTGTAGCAAGAATAATAGATTTTTTTTTTAAGGCAAGTGTTTACGGTCCTTGTATGTGCAGGATCAGGAAGGCTATGGAGGGGACATGGCGACATTTGGTCACCCCTCACTGTGCTTGGTGGGAGAAACATGCCGCATCCATGGTCGAAGGGTGGTCCTGAGCCAACACGCTATGGGCATTGGCCAGTGGTCAGCACTCTGCAGGAATCCTGCTACGGTCACCATCTCTTTGTCTCTCATGTGAGTCCTGCCAAACTCAGAGAGAGCTTCCAGCTTATCATCCATGTGGGAAAGCCATAATCCTCCAAGGGCTCTCCACACCACTAGAAATAACACTGAATTTTGATCTCAACCCACAAACTCCTCGACGGACCTGGCCTCTGCCCACCTCTCTGTCACTCAGCGCCAGCCTGCTCTCTTCCTGATGGCCTCCTCCTTTCTCTTCTTCTAGCGTTTTGCTGTGTGGATCTCTACCTGCTCCATCTGTTGGGTCACAGAACTCTGGCTTCAGGCATGGAGACGTCCAGGCTGCCCTTTAGGTCATTCCTTAGAGAGTCCTTCCCTGTTCACTCTGATCCCCTGGCATCTGTTTCTCTCCATCAATGTATTTATTATAATTTGATACTTCATGTGTTGACTTGATTTCCTGCTCATCTCTCCTCCACAGACCACCAGCTTTAGAAGGCCAAGAATGTTTCCTTGTTGATGGGTAACAATCTTAGTGCCAGAGAATGCCAGGGACAGCAGAACCCAGCAAACCTTGCCTGGATGGATAATTGGATGGATGGATGAATGAGTGGAAAGGTGGATGACCAGGTAGATTAGTGGATGGATGGACAGATGGTTAGGTGCATGGTAGATGCGTGGATGGATACATGGATGGGTAGGTGGGTAGATGGATAGGTATAGATGGGTAAGTTGATGGATGGGTGGACAATAGATGAATGGATGGATTGGTAGGTGGATGGGTGAGGAGATATATGGATAGATGCTAGGTGATAGATGGATGGAGGGTTGGATGGATAGATGGATGGATGGATGGATAGATGAGTAAATAGGTGGATGGGTGGATAGATGGGTCAATGGATGGATGGATGGATGGATGGATAGATGGATGGATGAATGATTGGTTGGATGGGTAGATAGGTAGATGGGTGGATGGGTGGATACGTGGATGGGTGGTTAGATGGGTAGATAGATGGATAGGTGGATGCCTTTTTTGTATTTCCAGCTGTGGTACTCATTCCTCTGGTTAAAACCTCTATTTCTGGACTCCATCAGACCCAGCTTCAAATCCTGGCATTGCTACTTGCTTCTTGTAGAACTTAGAAAATCTGATCTCTCTCATCTGTCAAATAAAAATAATAGTCTCCCTTGACGGAGTCCCAGGAAGTATGCAGGGTGACCCTGCAGGGGAAGACAGCCCAGGGCCAGGCACTCAAGTGTTAGAATTCTGTCATCGCTTTCCCCACACCCGCTCTACCATCAAGTCAACTCTACATTGTCTCCCTCTCACAGAGGAGAGAGGCTGAGGCCTGGGAGAGTTTTGGAACTGAGAACAGTGCTTGCCACACCCTCAGGGTTCACTAAATATTACCTCCCTTCTCTCCTTACCCCAGACCTAGGTGGGTGATGGGGCCTGTGGAAAGCTAGACAAGGGACCCAGAGGAGGGACTGAGGGGCAGGGTACTGGAGACAGTTAAGGTTTATCAAGCCCAGCATGGGGCTTTAGACCCAACTTTGCCATGTGCTAGCTGTGTGTCACTCACTGGGCATTGACTTAACCTCGCTGAGCCTTATTCCCTCTTCCCTGATAGAGATTTAATGGTAGCTCTTCTGAGCCTTTTGAAGGTTTAGCACATCTGATCCCTTTTAGGGAGAAGGAGCTTTTTGCTCAGGAGCCCTAGGCTTCCAGTCCAGGACCTAAGGCATGGTTGGCACTGAAGAGCTCAGCTCTATTAATTGTCCTGATTTCCCCTTTTTCAAAGATGGGGCAAGGGCCAGCCGCTTTTGTTTCTTTTATCGTGCCAGAAGCCAGGCACTACTTGCTTTGAAACCGGAGGAGGGGATGGAGGGAAGGAGGGGGGCATCCATTTCCTTATATGAACTTCCCCACCCTCAGGGCAGCAGGCCTTGGTTGCCCACATGGACACAAAGCCCTACAATCCTAGTAGAGGACAAGCTTACTGTTTGGGGACTCCTAGGGTCTCACAGCAAGGGAGTCCCAGGGAGAGTTATGTGGTGGAAAGATTAAAAGCAGGCTGCTCCAGCAGGACCGGGAGATGAAGATAACGTCTGCCTGGGGCGGCCCTCGGGGACACACACACACACACACACACACACACACACACATGCCTTTTGTGCCTCAGCACTTGGCTCCTGAGGGATTTCTTTAGAATTTGCCAGGGAGGGTTCCACAGATGGACCTGGGAACTGACCGATTGTTGAGACTGCTTGGTCTCCGCCCTCCTCCACCCTGCTCTGGCCTCTGAGCTGCTGAACCTGTATTTTCCCAGATTCCCTTGCTGCGCGTGAGGTTAGCTTCCATGTGAGGGGTGGGTTGGGGAAATTTCTCCTCTTTCCTCCTTGATTCTGCAGCTGGGACTTCAACCTCTCTCTCTCTCTCTCTCTCTCTCTCTCTCTCTCTCTCTCTCTCTCTCTCTCTCTCTCTCTCTCTCTCTCTCTCTCTCAGACAGGGTCTCACTATGTTGCCCCAACTGTCCTCGAACTCACTATGTAGATCAGGATGACCTCAAATTTACAGAGATCTGCCTGTCTTTACCTCCTTGGTGCTGGGATTAAAGGCTTGTGCCACTAACCTAGTGCCTCTCTGACTATCTTTCTGTCTGTCTGTCTGTCTCTTTGTCTCTCTCCTTTCTTCCTTCTTTTAGACAAAACTGTATTTATTATTCTTGGACAATTTTGTACGTCTATAACATTATTTTGATACTTTCACACACACCCCCACTTCGCTGTCTCACCCTTCACCCACTCGTGCAGAACCCCTTCTTTCCCCCAACAGGTCTCTCCTATGTTCACAGCTTGGTTTATTTTTTTGTGGCCCACTGAGTTTGCTCATGAGCATGGGCAACTTACTATGACTACATCACTGAAGATAATGAGCCCCCTACTAAGTGCCTCTAGCTCCCCAGGAAGGGGTGGGGCCTCCAGAGTCCCTCCCTTATCTGTGACATATTCAGTAGGTTCTTTGACCTCTCCTTACTCAGCTTTCCATTAAACTTACTAAATTTTAACCCTCTTGGGATGACTTCTCTTCCCTTTTGATACCCCTGACTGGTTCATGACTTTCCCTCAGTCAGGCTCCTGTGGGGTGCACCCCCATCTACAGTACTCCCAAGAATACCATTTAGGAATTTTACTCTGGCCCTTGCAGCATGACAGGAGGCACTTGAGGGTTTTAACAATCGGGCAGGAGTCACACGTACACTTTAATTCACCTTTCTTTCATGAGTAGTCGTATTCACACACTGTAATGTAGTTCAATTTGTAGCTGTGTTTGTGTGGCCAGAGCACCCTGGAGAGACCAGGAAGGCCTCACTTATGGGTTGGGGGTTGGACAGCTCTCTGCATCTCCATGTGGCTGCGTGGGGCTTCCTAACACCATGGTGGCTTCTGGGAAATCAGATTCCTGTGTGGAATCTGGCTTCAAATTGAAAGAAAAAAAGGTGGAAACTGTTAGTTCTCTGACAATCTGGGCTTGGAAATTTTATGGCATTTTTACATCTTTTTTTTTTTTTAATGACTTGAGACTAGGTCTCATGTAGCCCAGGCTGGCCTTGAGACTAGGTCTCATGTAGCCCAGTCTGGCCTCAAACTCACTATGTAGCTGAAGGTGACCTTGAACTCCTGATCATCCTGGTTCTGTCTCCTGAGTGCTGGGATTGCAGGTATACACTACCACACCTGGATCATGATGTCCTTCCTGTGTGTGTCACCAAGTCAAGGCTAGTCTCAAGGTGTGAGGAAGCTGACTCTGCCTCTTGACACGAGAGGCATGAATATGGGTGTACACTTTTTAATATTCATTGCAGCCATGTTAATGTTATGAAATAAAAATCTTAAATGTAAGACAAAACATGTAGAGGGATCTTAATCCACCAGCATGGCTACTCTGACTGGAATAAAGACATGCCCTTAGTACACACCTTTAATCCCAAACAGTGAAGGTAAAGTTTGTTAGTTAGTTAGTTGATAGAAGGAAGTATCCATGCTTGAAAGTGATGTCTAACAAAAGGAAAAATTAGAAGATTTGACAGAATAGGATATACTCAACTCTCAGGAGAAGAGAGAGGTCTAATTTCTTATACAAGGCCCAAGATATTAATCACCTGCATAGCTACATTTGTCAATGGATTAACCAATTGATGAAGCTGGTGCCTTAAGCTCTGGTCTACTTTCCACAGCAGCTGGGCAATGAAGGCTTCAACTTAGGAGGCACAAGGTAGGGGTACATAAAGAAATAGACGACAGGCAGCACATCTGCCCCATACTCTCAAAGTTTTGATGGGAAATTTTGTTCTCTTGAATCACCTGGGTTTTCTGAGGCCTTCAGAATAGTTGGTGATACCAACTCTCTGCATACCAAATGTTATATTGATTCAAATATTTGACCCTCACCCCTTATCATTCCATGATAAGTCCTATTATTTTCCCTACACAGATAAAGAAACTGAGTCACTTAAAAATGCATAATTTGTACATGTTTACACAGATGGGTAATGGCAGAAGAAGGATTTGAACCCACAGCAGTCTGTGCTCAATCATTGTACAATAGGTTACCATAAACATAATAGCTTTAAATAAATATCTATTCTTTCACAACTTTTGTGACTCATAAATTTGCAAGTAGCTTAACTGGGGCCTCTGGATCAAAGACTATAAGATGTTCCAACCAGTGTCAGCCAGTGTCATAAAAGTCATGTCAAGGGTCAACTAGGAAGAGACTTGCTTCCATTTTTGTTCATGTTGTTGTTAGTGGAGGCTTTCATTAGTTTGGAGCTGGGAACAATGCTTTCTTGCCCCACGGATCTAGAATTGTCCATAATACTGCAGCTCAAATCCTAAAGTAAGGAAATAGAGAACAAATAGAAATAATAGATTTTTGGTTTTCAATTAAATGTTGGAATGATAGCCATTTCTTTTGCTGTAGTTTATTAACTTGAAATGAATTACTAGGTCCATCCCATCCTGGGAGAACTATGGGTACTATGTCAACGGCAGCCATCTGGAAGGCAGCCATATTGGAGTCAGCCAGATTGGAGCCAGCCATGTTCGAAGCAGCCATGTTGGAAGCAGCCATATTGGAAGTAGCTATATTGGAAGTAACCATCTTAAAGTGACCATCTTAGAAGCTGACTGCTACCATGACATGACTTTTACTCTATGGCTACCTTCAGTGATAATCAAGTTGATTAAATGTTCTGGGTTTCTTTCTTATGTTCATTATTATGTTCTTAAAAGCCAAGGATGTGCTGAGTATCCCACTGAATTCTTTTAGTTTTGGTAGTTGTTTTCCAATAAGTAAATACATAACAACAACAACTAAATACAGAGTTATATTTGGTTATGGTTAGATCTGGTTGTAATCTTCAAGAGAAGGGTGTGTGCTGGTTGAAAGATTACTACATTAGGGAAAAGCTGAGAGTGTTGTTTTTCCTTAGAGTCTACAGAAGACAAAGATAGAATCTCCTTTCTTTGTGAGCATAATGAAATGAAGGAGCAGGAATTCTCGCTGACTTGTGTACAGGGTTTCATAAATTCCTCTGATGGGGGTGGGGAACAGTTTTTCTTATCAAAAGATTCAGAGGTACACACACACACACACACACATCAAGAATGAGAATTTTTCAAACTGCTACTGCAGATTCCTCTGACTTTATGGCAAGATGACTTCTCTCAGTTCTCAGGCAGGCAACCCTTACTCAGCAGGGCCATTGTCACTTTCTGACCTCCCTTGGCTCTTTGATCTTAGGATAACTCTGCTGAGAAGAATCTGTTTGTTTTGAGGGCACAAACCAGGATCCCTGCATGGGAGTGTTTCCCAGAAAAAGTCTCCATAGTCCAAGGACTATGGTCTTGTGTTTAATTGTTGGACAGCTCCCTCAGCTAGAATTGTCCTTTCCATTGGGAGCCTAAGCTTGAGGTGGTTTCCCCACTGACTGGGTTAAAATAGAAGTGTTGTCTTCTCAAACCATCACTAACTCTTGCAATTTCTCTGTCTCACAGAGTAGAGAGTGATGTGGCACTGGACCCAGTCACAGTGAGTCAAGAAGAGAATGATTTTAACAATAACACTAGTGGCTTCTTTTGCCAAGTGGTGTGATATCTGCAATGGCATGTGATCCTGATGACATCCTATGGTTCTTACCTATATTTTGGGACAAGGAGCTATAGAGAAGGGAGGTGACTTACTCAAGGTCCTAGATAGGACTCAAGTGTAGCCTCCTTTGATGCTGGAGTCAATTCTGTCAGTCATTGAGCATTCCTTCCCTCTCATAGTGCTTTATGCAGGTTGTGGTTAGCATATTTGTTCACAAAGCACTGATCCTTGACAAAAAATATGAACTTAGCCCTTGTTTTTTTCAGTTCACATAATCTCCTATTTTTCCCCACCTCCATCCTTAGTATGTCTTATTTCAGGTCTCAGGGTGCTATGCTGTCTTCTCTATGTCAGTATTCTCAGTTCTAACTGATTGGGACTGAGTGCCATGGCAGGCAGCTGTGATGGACACCTAGGAGATATTAACATGTTAGTACAATGGTCGCCTGTGCATGGCACCTTTCTATCTGGTGATGGGTCTGTGTGTCTGAACTGAGTTCTATTTACTATGGAGGAAGCAACTCACGCTGTGAGGTGGACACTTCCGCATTGGTCCCTGGTTTGGATCTCAGCGTTTTATACTGTATACCTCATCCTTCTTATCACCATCCGCGAGAAGCTGCCCTATTCCACCTGCCCTCACAGGTGAGTAGGGCAGATCTTACTGACAGGAGATGAAGAGGAAAGGATATCATCCTGTGATGATCCTTCCTCCCAGCTTCCACAGGGCTGCTGAGAACAGACCCTGGGAAGAAGGAAGCGAGGTGCTAAGAATAATGGAGGCCAGATCCACATGGACCCCATCCAGTGTTTTGGTGACATATTAAAGGTTTGGTGAGAGAAGTGGGAGAGAGGTGGGGTGGAGAGAGAGAAGGGGAGGAAGTGGGAGTTGGGATGGAATTTGAGGGCCTACAAAACAGGCAAGAGCACGTCAACCAGATTACTGTGGATTGTTTCAATACTAGACACAGGCTCAAAGGTCTTCAAATGACACACTCCCGCATACGAAGACATACACAAAACTGTACACATACAGATCAGTTTTGCCTCCTCTCTGTAAAATCCATATTTCACACAGACCTCTGATCTTATGATGCCTCTCACAGGGCTAGTGACTCTGAACGTTTGAAACTAACATGGCTCCTCAAGGGTTTGGAGTATGGGGGTTGCTTTTCAAACACATGCTAAACTTTATCGTGTTAACATGTTTTAACACATGGGAATCTTTTCCCCATAGATACTATTTCCTTCTGCCTTCTCTATCCATGACCACCATCATATTTTCTCTTCATCAGCACCCACACAGGGGGGAGAAATCAGATGGAATGCCCTACTTGTTTATCTGCTCCCTACCTCCTCCTACTGAGGAAGACATGAACACAACATCCACATTTGACAGCCAGACACACAGGTATGCATTCATACACACAGAATACACAGATGGACATGAGGAATATACAACTCTTGCATACACTTAAATGCTTGTGAACACAGACCAGAGACACAAACAAACATAGGCACACCATACATATAACATGTGCATGTGCACACACACACACAGACACACACACACAGACAGACACACACACACACATTACAAGTCTTCCCTTGACTAATTACTCCATCGTGTGTGTGTGTGTGTGTGTGTGTTTCCCAGCATCCCCCCTGGCAGGCACACGCCGGCCAGCCACCACCACTTGAATTAGCACCAAAGGATTATGGGACCCTGGACCATTAATCTAGGTGACAAACAGGACTCAGAAGGCATATTTGCACCCCGAAATTGAAAAGATTAGGACATATTTGTCAAGGATTGGTAGGGCTTTATCGCCTCCACGGCAGATGCTGTTAAATATTCATGAGCCGCATAAGTGGGAGAAACCCTAGCTAGACTGGGCACTTTCAGAGGCGCGGGGAGAGGAGGGAGAGATTTATCTGAACTCAGCAAGGGCTGAAAGGCAGGGGCTCCTGTCCCTCGCTTCTGAGCCCGGTGCGATGCATCAGGGAGGGCCCTGCAGACTTCTTTGTGAGGGAGGAGTCGAGGGCTCAGGTGGACCAGGCGGAGTGACAGGAGGGGATGCGACTCTTCTTTAGGCTCTTGTCTGGATGCATTGTGAGGGATTGTTTTCTGCCTTCTGCCAGCCCCAAAGAGGCAAGGAGTTCCCTGGGAAGCACCCCTGCCTTCCCCAGGTCCTCATCCTTCTGCCTCCCCAGTGTTTATCCCAACAGTAGTAGAGTCAGTGGAATGCAGAGGAAGGATAAAAAGCTTAAAGCTGTCCTCTCTGAATCCTAAGGCTGGTTCGGCAGGTGCTGTAAAAACCAACCTGGGCACATGATTGTGGGGTAAAAGAGGGAGCTTGGACTGACCCAGGCACAAATTCTTGGTCTCAGAGATTAGAACAAGTCACTGAATGCTCCCAAGGTGTCACTTCTTCACCTTGAAAATGGACCGAGAAGCAACACTGTTGTTAAAGGGTTAAATCAAACTATTGGTGCCTGGCATTCAGGAAATGTTGTATTAGCCATTGTTGTAGGAAGACTGTGGTTTGTAGAGGGCTCTTCAGGCCAATCGCCATTCCTACTGTGGAGCTCAGTCACTGGACAAAAAAGGTAAGGCTGTTCTGTTTGAAAAAAGCCAACAACAGCCTTTAATTCAAAGGTAAATGAATCAAAATTAGAAATGTTCTCCCCCATTTTCACTAGCCACATCTCAGCTGCCCCCACAGCACTGTGGCTGCCATATTGGGTAGACTGGATGTGGTCTGCTATATTGCATAGCCCGAAAGTGGGCTGCCATATTGGGTAGCCTGGATGTAGGCTGCCATGTTGGATAGTGTGAATATGGGTTGCCATGTTGGATAGCTTGCATGTGAACTCTTGCCATGGCTGCATTACATCCTAATGGAAGGTCTTTAGAATGAATCCATTCTAATGACCTGTCCAATTCCATGATGCTGGATTTAGTTTGCATCTTGGGGGCTGAAAATGTTTGGCAGACTATGTTATACCATATGGAAGCACTTCCTTTTAAAAGATCTCCACAGACAGCACATAGAATTCTCCATATGATCTGAGCCCAGAATGGTCTCCACCCTCAGAGCACATTATGACCCTAAGGGTGCCTGGAATGCAGTTTAGAAAACTATGAGGAAACTCAGAAACACAACAGAAGGGTTGGTGAGATGGCTCAGCGGTTAAGAGCACTGACTGGTCTCCCAAAGGTTCTGAGTTCAAATCCCAGCAACCACATGGTGGCTCACAACCATCCGTAATGAGATCTGACGCCCTCTTCTGGTGTGTCTGAAGACAGCTACAGTGTACTTACATATAATTATAAATAAATCTTTTGGGCTTGAGCGAGCAAGGTTAACAGGAGTGAGTGGGCTGACCAGAGTGATTTGGGTTGACCAGAGTGAGGAGAGGTCCTAAATTCAATCCCCAACAACCACATGAAGGTTCACAACCATCTGTACAGCTACAGTGTACTCAAATACATAATAAATAAATAAATAATCTGACAAAAAATAGTTAGAAACACCACAGAAGACATTCATAGCGAATTATAAAGGAAAGTGTGGGTATACAAACTGAGATACTTCACCATGATTAGTTGTATGAACGTGTGCCTGTGCCTTTCCTGTTGGCATGAACTTGTTAGCCATTTAAATCATTTCTAAGTCTTCAGAGCCCAGCCCAGTGCCTGGTACCCAGGATGCTACCCATCCATCCTTCTATCCATTATTCATCCATCCATCCATCTATCCATCATCCATCCATTCATCCATCCATCTATCCATCAATTCATCCATCCATCTATCCATCATCCATCCATCTATCCATCAATTCATCCATCCATCTATCCATCATCCATCCATTCATCCATCCATCTATCCATCAATTCATCCATCCATCTATTCATCATCCATCCATCAACCTATCCATCATCCATCCATCTATCCACCATCCATCTACCATCTATCTATCCATCTACCATCTATTCATCCATTCATCCATCCATCTATCTATCCATCTATTCACCATCCATCCATCCATCCATCCCTTCACCCTTCCTTCCTTCCTTCCTTCTTTTTATTCATCATCCACCCATCCCATAGCAGACTCCACCAGCACGTTTATACACATGCACCCTTCATTTCTTAGCAGGAAGGGTATTCTGTATTTCTGGGAGTTCTTCCTGCCTCTGGACCAGGCTGCCTACACCACTGCCTGAGTTGCCCTAGGCCTTTCTCTGTGTGGCCAAAATGGCCTGTTTCTTGTCTTCTGCTTAGCAGCCGTGGCCATAAAAGCCTGTTTGCCAGGCTGCTTCCCACTGTCAAGGGCAACCTCGAGGTGTCTGCACGTTCTGGCACATTCTTCCCTGGCTAACCACTAAGCTCCCCAACCCACATGCTTGTCTAACCCCAAGAAGCCAGGTCTAGATTCTGGCTAAATGAAAGATCACATCTGCAAGATGGAATACTGTCCTTCAGGGGAGCTGTGGAACAGAGAACAAGTGGGCACACAGCTGGGTGGATTTGGGGTCTCTGGCAGGTGTAACAAACTGGTTCCCCCCCCCCCTTTCCCAGAAAAGAGCCTACAGTTTACCTGGAGATGAGGGTGTGGCAAGAAAGCTTTTATTTGAGCACAAAATGAGGGAAATCAAGATAGGGCTCCGGTGAGGGGTTTGCTAGAGGTTCTGGGCACGTTGTCCCAAAGCAGAGGTTTTGACTGGGGAAGTCCACTGGACATTTTTCTCAAGGCCCCAGGGACTCGTGGCAGCTCCTGAGGACAGATATGACCCTGCCCCCAGCCCCCAAAGACTGGAAAGGGGTTCTTTATGAAGCAGAGATGGAAAAAAGCGTCTCTGTCAAGTACCTGAGTGTCACGTGGTACAATGGCAAACGTTGGTCTTCAGGGCCATCTGGACTTAAAGCGGGCTTGATCGGGTCCCCTATGAGGGTGTGGTGGATGTGGGGCAGGGAGCAATGTAACAAAGCAAGGAGGAATGGGAGAGCTCGCAGGACTGAGCAGAGGCTTGCAGGATCCTGGGGAAGGAGGCACGGTGCAGCCATCTGCCTGGTTTAAGGTTCCGCTCTGTATCTGTTCACCTGCCACTGAGGTATAACCTCTCTGTGCCTCTGTTTCTGTAAGATGTGGGCAATGGTAGACCCTCTGAGTGTCTGGGCTCTTTTTAAAAACAAAACATAACAAAACACAGGTAGCCCAGGCTCCTCTCAGACTTGCAGTGTAGCAGAGGATGGACTTGAACTTCTAAACCTCTTTGCCCGCCCCCCCCCACCTTCAGAGTTCTGGGACGAAAGGCATGATCCACATTGCTCGGCTATTCCGTGCTGGGCCTGGAACCCAGAGCTTCATGCACACAGGCAAGATATCCACCAATTGAGCTGCCTCCCCAGCTCTCGGAAACTTCTGGTAAAGATAATGAACCAATCCACATAAAATCAGAATGGCGGCCGCCTGGCCCAGTTCTCATGACTCTTCCAGACTTTTAATGGGTGTGGTTACAATTATTGCCACTTAATCTACTTTATCCATTTGGGCATAGGCAAGATGACCTATTCTTACAGATGAAAAATTGACACTCATATCAGCTTTTAAGGCTTGCCCAGAGGTCACTCAGTTGGTAACATGTTTTTTTTTGTGTGTGTGTATGCGCGTGTCTGTGTCTGTTTGTCTTTAAACTGTGCAAAGTCCCTTGTCCTCCCGTCTTTCTGGTGTGATGCTGGAGAGAGAAGGAAGGTGTGTGATCAGCCTTGGTAGCAGCCAGACTCAAGCATCCTCAGCCCAAGCATTAGGCAAAGCCAGTAATCTACTGCGGATTCATCACGTACCACTGTGAATCTACTGATTTGGGAGCAAGAGTCTAGGAATGGAAGGCCCTTTCCATATCCTGATATCCTCCACTGAGCTTTGAGCCACAGACGTTCCATATTGACCCTTTACAGGAAGAGGAGAGCAGAGGGTTTCGAACCAAAATGGTCCCAGAGAATATGGGATGGATGATTGTTTTCCAGATCCGTTCCAAATATAAACCCAATAAATGACGTTTTTTTGTCTTGGATCTGCCTCACCTGTGACGGCCCCTTCTCCATCATTACAAGCAAGGGGAGGATGAAGTCTTTTGTTGGTTTTTGTCTTTCCCAAAGGAAGAAATGGAGCTGGAGAGTGGGAGGGAGGAAGACAAACCTAACAATAGCATCCATCCCCAAGCTACAGCGCCGTCAGATTTCCTCCATCCTGGGACACCCCCACCCCCCGCCTCATGCCCCTTTGAGCCCACCCAGCCATCTAGAGTATTCAGGGGAAGCAGGGAAGGCTGAGAAGAGAAAGTGGAGGCTTTTTCCTGCAGCTCTGTCTGAGACATGGAGAGAGCTCTCACCAGCAAAGTGTACCTTGATCTATTTCCCTTGGTAGCGATTTCAACGCCAGCAATAACAGAGATCCATCATCGCCTTCGCGGGCAGTGGATGGTGGTGGGGGTTTGTTTTTCTTCTGGCATGGATAGGAAGCTCTTTATTCTCTCCTTGTTTGGGGCAATGTCTGTCCAGAGAGGCCATTGAAACTCTGGGAGGGGAGATTGTGTAGGGACTGGGATAGAGAGCCTAGGGAAGGGTGGGGCATAGGCTGAACATCTGACCTCCTGCAAGGTCATGCCTCAATCTGTTTCTCTCAAGAACTGGGAGAAAATGCTGGACATGGTAGTTCATGCCTTTAATTTCATCACTCAGAAGACTGAGGCAGGGAAATCGGTGTGAGTTTTGAGACCAGCCTGGTCTACATAGCAAGTTCTATGGCAAAGTCAGTTAGGGCTACATAAGGAGACCTTGTCCAAGATAGATAGATAGATAGATAGATAGATAGATAGATAGATAGATAGATAGATAGATAGATAGATAGATAGATAGATAGATAGATAGATAGATAGATAGATAGATAGGCAGGCAGGCAGGCAGAGAGAGAGAGAGAGAGAGAGAGAGAGAGAGAGAGAGAGAGAGATTGTATATAGGTGGAGTCCATTCCACAATGAGACTTGGAGGCTGATAGCAACAGGCAGCCATGGTTAGAGATAGCATAACAACTATCAATGCTCATGTAGGTTATAATGAACTAAAGCTTTTGCAGCACCCTGCAGGTGTGTGGCTATTGTAAGCACAGGCTTCACATTGTGGGCCCTTGTCTGTGGCAGGGAGCGTTTCCACTTTGGATCTCCTTTGTTTGTTGAGGTTCAGAGAGGCTTGGTAACTTGTGTAAGCTCACACAGCATGCAGCAAGTTGTGTCAGGGTTTCAAAGCAGATGACCTAGCCCTCGGCCAGTTCTCATTGTTCAGTCCCTGTGTCAGCAGCAACTCAGTCTCCTAGCATTTGAAAATGTCCCCAAACCCAGTGAACCCTAAGCTTGGAGGGTGGGGCTCAGCCTCATACACCTTAACGGTCATCAAGTTGGGGTTCTTCAGCTAAGCCTGCCTGGGCATGAGGCTCATCGCAGCTCTGGCAAGGATGACAGATTCAGGGAAGGTACTTCCTTTGGATTCATGTTCTCACTCTCTCCATATGAAAGCCAATGAGGATGTGATGGGCCCAGCGCCGTAGGATATATACACAGCCTGCTGCATCTGTCACACATCAGACTCACTTCCAGGCATGCCAAGACCTCTTCTGCAAACAGCCCCTGAGATGGACCTGCACCAGCAATTGCCTTCATGGGTTGTGCTCTCTGATGAACTCTTGTAAGAAGTAGGGCAGGATTGTGGGTGCCGGTGACCCAACTCTCAGGAAGCTCTGGAGGTGTGGCTTCAGACATGACCTGATTGAGCAGAAAGGGGCTTGGTCCATGCACTCGGTATGAGCAAGTCCCCGTAGAGGTACAAAGCCTGGGGAAGCATCTTCCCTCCAGCAAGAGCCTTTCCCAAGACTTGGGAGTCCTGGTATCTGAGCCTCTTCACAAGCTGCTTCTACAGCCTGTGGGCAACAGGGTCTCAGACTGGGGCTCTGGGCAGCCTGCCTCTCACTAGGTATACCTTGTGAGAGTCCTCTGCCAAATGGGAACGAAAATGTGTGTCTTCCCATCAGGAGTATTTTGATAAGCGACATGATCGCTGTGCCACCTGGTTTACTGTTTGCCTGTCACCATTCTAGGCTGCGCTGGGGGTTTCATGCACGGTGGCTGAAGATATAGTTATTCCTGTCTCAAACGAGGTAATAGAGACTCAGAGAGTGCCTGAGATTTTCAGTTACCAGGGAATATGACAGGCTTCCTGACAGCCAATGCCCAGTCCAGCTAATGCTCTGGTACCTGGAGCTTGTATTCAGGAACTGTGCTCTGTAGGGAAGGTGTTCCCACCTCTCTATGCAAGCAGATGAACCATCCAATAGATGCTGCTCCCAGCCTTAAGGGAGCCCAGGAGCTTCCTGTTACCGCCGGGGGAACTGAGGCACAGAACTGAAGCCAAGAAAAGCAGCTATCCAGTGGGTTCTCAGTTCAAGGCTTTATCCCAGAGCCCTGGTATTTCAGGAGGCTACGGAGCAGTTCTACACAGCCCTGGATGCAGAGGGGAGAGGCGTTTATCAGGTGAGTCTTTACTCACCTGACCCAGGGTAGACATCTAGAGCAGACTCAGGCTGCTGTGCCTTGGGCCTCAGATCTGAAGACAGGATTCTGTTCTTCAATGAAGACTAAAGGAAGTCACTGGGACTGCCCAGCTAAAGAGGAGAGCCCACAAAGAAAACACACCCAGCCCAGGGTGCTTCCTGATGGCCTGGAGACAGCCCAAGTGAAGAAACCTAGGAGAGAAGGAAGCAATGGACCCCTGGGGGCCAAATTCAGCTATGGGCCCATTCACTTACACATCCTGAAGGCAGAGTGGAACTTCTGCAGCAGAGACAACATGACAGGAAACAGATATTTACTGCCCAACCTGTGACCCAGAGTCTAGACAGAAAGTTCCCCCCATGACAGGGGAATGGGGCTTGAGATAGGCTGAACGCGATAAGGTGGGGACCTCTGGTCTTGAACCAGACCTGTCCCTGAGCTCAATGCATTCTTATGTCCCTCAGGGAGGTCTTGCTTGTGTGATGTTCCCAGGATTGAGGCGGAGTGGCAGAGTAATGGAGCCAAATGGGAACTTCTCAGATAAGTTGACAAGGGTTCTGATTCTCTAACATGATCATGTAGCCCAGGCTGGCCTATGTCTCATGTAGCCCAGGCTGGCCTATGTAAGTGTTGGGATTACAGGCATACACTGCCAATACCTGGTTTATGTAGTGTTGGGGATTGAACCCAGGCAAGTTCTTTATCCACAGAGCCTCATCTCCAGCCCTTCTCCCATGTGCCCTTGACTTTCAGGTAAGCCTATTTTTGTCTGGGCCTCAGTTTTCACATCTGTAGAGTGACTGTGATAAAGGACTCATTTTCAGTCCTGCGTGTAGAAATTTTCTGGGTGTTCCTATCCCCCTCCCACCCCACCCCCCCCCTTTAAGAGGAAGGATTTAGGACCCGAGATCTGACTTGGGAGCTCAGAGGAGCCGGCAAGGTCTAGCGAAGTGAAGATGACAGGAGTCAAGAGGGGCAGGGGGAGGGAATCGGGGGCGGGGAAGCAAAAGACAAAGACACAGGGTTGTGAGTGGGGAGCAGATGGGGAGGAGTGGTCCCCGGTGGGACGCAGGAGAACGGCTGGCCACAATCACAGGCCCAGCAGTGGAGCGTGAGGCCACAAGCAGAACTCTAGCTTTTGGCGGAGAATGAGACCTAGGGGCTAATGAGCCCGGGAGGTGCGCAGACCGCCTTCTTGTTAATTCCTGCTCCTGGAGCAGTCGGGGAAGGCAGCAAGGGCCAGAGCTGGGCAGCTGGGCCCTTACTCAGGACCCAGCCAGCTGGTCAGCCCCCCGGCGGCAGCTCCTCGCCAGGCCAGCAGCACACCAGTGAGTCTGCTCAGCCACCTCGGACCCTGCTGCCACTGGCCTTGGGCAGGAGAAGTGGGGACCAAACCCCTGGGGAAAGTGTGTGGACAGCTGTGTGCTCACCTCAGTAGTGAAGTGAGGGTCCTGTGGCTTCCCATGAGGTCAGGGTCAGGAAATGGACCACATCCTGGAGGTGGGGGTGGGGGGGGCGCGTGTTCAACTTTGGGCTGGAGACATTTTCTAGTTGGTAGAGTGCTTGCCGCGCCTGCACGGAGCCCTGGGTTCAATCTTCAGCGTTAGTTGCTGGCGATTGTGGTGCGTGGGAGGCGGAGGCAGAAAACTCAGACATTCAAGGTCATCCTGTGGTGAGTTCAAGACCGACTTGGCTTAAGAGACCCTCTTAGCATTTCACAGTGATTGTGATCATGTGATCTAGTGATGTCAGTGACATCGGTGATAAGGACCTCCAGCCAGGAAGGTGAACGCAGGTATTGGCCCAGGTGTTTCTGCCTTCCGTACTTGGAAAATTTGAACTGATTCCTTGCTTCTTGAGGCAGGTCCTGGCTAAGTTGCCTTGAACTTGTGAGCCTTCTGACTCCGCCACTGGACTGGCTAGGGTGATGGTTGTTGAGTTCTGTGCTGTGGGGGCCAAGTTACACCCCAGTCTCTGCTCACCAGACGCCACCAGCCCCCACTGCGAGAATGAACATTTCTTCAGAGATCACCAGATATTTCCCCTTTGGGAGCTGCCACTGATAGTCCTTTTTATGGATGGGGGAAAAAAAGAAAGCTGAAAAAGTAGACACTGTATGCCTTAAAGGTATAGACTCTAGTGGTTCTCAACCTGTGGGCCACATGTCAGCCATCCTACATACCAGATATTTTCATCATGATTCATAACAGTAGCAAAGTTGCAGTTTTGAAGTAGCAACGAAATCATTTTATGGTCGGAGTCACCAAAACATGAGGAACTCTATTGAAGGGTTGCAGCAGCGTTAGGAAGGTTGCAAACCACTGCACTACACTACAGAGGACCCCTCTTCAGCTTGTCAGCCTCCCCCGAGTCCCACTGGCTACTAACATTTTATACTTATTTTTACAGAGATGGAACTTCTCCCACCACATCTACTTAGAGAGTATCACATGATGCACACTGTTTTATAAGTAGTTTGTCTCGCTTAGCAACCTAGCACATACATCTGAGAGTGAGAAAAGCTGTCTATTGGTATATAGATAGCATGGCATATTGTGTATTAGTATGTACCCATGTGCACACACACACATACACACACAACACACACATGCATACACACATGCACACACAAGCATACACACATGCACACACAAGCATACACACATGCACACACAAGCATACACACATGCACACACATGCACACATATGCACACACAACACACATATGCATACACACATGCACACACATATATACACATATGCATACACATGCTCATGCACACAAATGCACACACACATGCAGACACAACACACACATGCACACATGCACATGTACATACACATGCATACACAAGCATACACACATGTATACACATGTACACACAACACACACATGCATACACATGCACACACATGCACACACAAGCATACACATGCACACACAACACACACATGCATACCCATGCATACACATGCACGTGAACACACACATGCACACACATATACACATATGCATACACACTCATGCACACACATGCATACACACATGCAGACACAACACACACATGCACACATGTGCACACACATGCACACACACGTACACACATGCATACACAAGCATACACACATGTACACACAACACACACATGCATACACATGCACACACACATGCATACACATATGCACACACATGTACGTACACAACACACGTGCATATACATGCACACATGTACACACACACCCACACACACTTTCTAACAGACACACAAAGCCCTCACCAGGAATCCTCCTGAGATGCTGTGTGACAGCAGAAGGCATAGGCGACAGGGGACCCAGACTTCATTTTGCACACTCGCAACTTGTTTGTAACAGCACTGGTGTATTTAGTTTTCATTATAGATCTAAGAAGAACAGGATTGGAACTGGCAAGATGGCTCAGTGGGTAGTATAGCTTGCCCAGTAAGCCTGAGGGTTGCAGTTTGATCCCTAGGGTGAGAAGTCAAAATCATGCCCTCTGAGCTCCACACGTGTGCCCCTCCCCATCTCACATACAATGATAATAAATAAAATAAAGTTGATAAAATGGGCTCTGTGGCAGAGCTTGTGTATACTTGCCTGGAACATAGAAGGCTGGATTCTATCCCCAGTGCCGCCAGAACCAACCAAGAGAGTGAAATACCCAATAACAAGTATGGATATCTTTCTTTGCAATTAGTCAATCATGCAGCATGCATTTTAAAAGCTATGCTATTCCGTGGGTGTGCTGGCCTGAGTTTCATGGAGGGTAGGTGTGAGTCACTGTTTGACTCTAAAGAATGCGGCCATGAGCATCTCCGGCTCCCGGGTGTTTGGAAGCTGCTGGAGTGCCTCCAAGATCTCTCCCCAACTTCACAGAAGCTCTTGGTATCACTACCTCATTTAACCACCCCAGAAACACCAAAGCTTCACTATATACGTCAGGGAATGAAGAGAGATCCCAAGAGGCCAGGACTTTGCTCAGGGTCGCACAGGGAATTGTGACCATTGGAGAAGGATTAGAGGACAGTCACCTAAGTTCCTTGCCCAGACAGATGCTCTGGACAGAGAGAATGTGGAAGAGAGAAGTCTCTTGGTTTTCAATCATGGCACACGGGTGGCAAATTGCTGTGAGTTGGAAAGAAGGCTATGGAGATACAGTATGGAAAGGAGGTGTGGCTTGGAAAACCAGGGGAATCTTTGCCAGAACATTCTGTCTCCTGACTCCTGGTGTCGCTGGTCACATGACCCTGCACTTGTGGTAAAGCTGCTGAGAACTAAATGCACCCACAAAGGAGGGCAAAGTAAAAGGGAGCACCCCTTTAGCCTGAGAGAGGCCGGCACACTGCACGATAGTTAGCTCCTGCTTGTGGTTTGGTTCTAGAACTCTGCAAGATGTCCCCCATGGGGACCCTAGGCGATGGGCATAGCAGCTCACTCTGACACCTCACCAGCGCTGTTAGGGCTCTCAACAATGATGCTCCCTGAAGAAGCTCAGCTTCATACGGAAGGCCTTGTGGTAGAAGCTGAGCCAGCGTGACTCCAGCAGCTATTCAATCCAGCCATCCGTCTGTCTGTCTGTTCGTCTGTCCATTCATCCATCTGTTATCTATCATCTGTCTATCTATCCATCTATCATCTATCGATCATCTATTATCTATCGATGTATCTTCTATCTATCATCTATCTGTCTGTCTTTCTGTCTGTCTGTCTGTCTATTATCTACTAATATCCATCTATCATCTGCCTATCATCTATTACTTGTCTATATATCATCTACCTATCTATCCATCTAGCATCCATTTCTCCATCTATCATGTCTATGTATCTGTCTACTTACTTATTTATCTATGTATCTATGTGTCTATCATCTATCTATCTATCTATCTATCTATCTATCTATCTATCATCTGTCTATTATCTGCTAATATCCATCTATCTTCTGCCTACTACCTATTACTTGTCTATATATCATCTACCTATCTATCTATCTAGCATCCATTTCTCCATCTATCATCAGTCTATATATCTGTCTACCTACTTATTTATCTATGTATGTATTTATGTATCTATATATCTATGTATCTATGTATCTATATAGCTATGTATTTATATATGTATGTATGTATCTATCTATCTATCCACGTATCTGTATCTATGTGTCTATCATCTATCTATCTATCTATCTATCTATCTATCTATCTATCTATGTACTGTTCATCTATCTATCTGGTGTTTATTTTTTAAATTTTATTTTTATTTTATGTGCTTTGGTGCTTTGGCTACATATTTACATCTGCGTATGGGTGTCAGATGCCCTGGACCTGGAGTTACAGTTAGTTGTGATCTGCCACATAGGGGCTGGGTATTGAACCCAGGTCCTCTGGAGGACCAACAGTGCTCTTAACCACTGAGCCATCTCTCCAGTTCACAGTGTCTTTTTTTCCCCCCATGCTGGGAAATGCTAGGCAAGTGCTCTACTACTGAGCCTCACCGATCTAAACAAGCAGGTCTTAAAAGAATTTGTCCTTGAAATGAGCCAAGCATCAGGGACTCTTACCTCATGGAGCTCAGTTTGGAGCAGAATAAGTCAGTGACTATGGGCAACCCTCAGAGCAGAAACAGGTGTCAAGAAGGCAGCCCAGGGCAATGACAGCATGGGAGGTTGTGGAGACTTCGTAGTCCTCTTTCCAACTTGGATGAAGACAAAGGTAGTCACGTGGTGGCGTGGGTCATTTGTCCTGTCCTGTCTCCCTGAGGAATCAACTAGCCAGCTCTGTCAAGCTGTAGACAGAATCCTCACGTTGGAGCTGTAAGAAAGAGGCTCAGAGAAGAGGAAGAGGCTGACCTCAGCTTGCACAGAGTAGCCTAGCAGGGATTCAAACCCAGGCCTGCCAACTCCAGGTCTCCTGGGTTCCATGGGATGAGAATACTCTCCTTCTTGCTGAGACAACAATGCACAGTGGGGTACAACTCCACAGCTGTGGAGATCTCCTCCAAGAGGCAGATGTGGGCAGGCAAGTTCCTGGTACCCCCAGCTCAGTCTCCATTTCAAGGCAAGCCCAGCCTTACTGTGTCCTCTGGCTACTGCAGAACTGTAGGGGAGGGGGTGGAGCTCCATGGGCAGACTATACTTAGAACTCCAGTCACCTCCACCTTCTGTCCCCCCTTTCTCTCCCTACCACCCTCCCTGCCACCTGCAAGCGGTCCCCAAGTTCCCCCTTGGCTTCACCACAATTTAATGTCTCACCGAGCTGTCCCTATTTGACAAACAGGTGATTTCGTTAACGAGAAATAAACGAGATTCACAGGATGGGAGAGGCGTGCGGCAGCTGGTGTGAGGGCAAGATGTGCTGAGTTTATTAAAATAATATCTGGTCACTGCTCAGAGCACGGGACCAGTGTGGAGAGGAGCCCACTTCCTCTCCTGCTCTCCTCTGCTCCTCCCTCTATACCCCTGCTCCCCCTCACACACCCCTGCTCCTCTCCACACACCTCCTTGTCACAGTCTTCTTCCAGAGTATGGGCAGGCATTGCTGGGGTAGGGGTGGAGGTGGGGGTGTGGGAGGTTCACTGTTAGGTGATGAGGTGAGATGTGTGCACCTACATGAGGGTGTGATGTGCCCCCAGGTGTGTGAGTGTGTGACAGCCTGCACACATATGCGTCTGCGAGCAGGAGTGTGCGTGGAGTGAGAGCCTGTGTGACAGAAAAAAGAGCAGGAGGAAAGGGACGGGAGTAGAGAGGCTTGGAGAAGAAGGAGGGGGAGATGGGAGTCAGGGAGGGGCACTTGTGCCAGGAGAAAGGGGAAGGAAGACACAGAGGGTCAGGGGTCAGAATGTGATGGGGGTGGGGATAGTTGGGGGGGAGAAGAACAGGAAGAGAGACAAAGAGAGATGGATACAGAGAAAGGGAGAGAGACCGACAGAGAGAGAGAGAGACAGACAGAGAGAGAGACAGAGAGAGAGAGAGAGAGGGAGAGAGAGAGAGACACAGAGACAGAGAGAGAGACAGAGAGAGAGAGAGAGAGAATTGGCAGTTGGCAGAGCCAGGCATTTAGAATCTAGGAAGTGCCACCAATAGAATCAAAAGGATGAGGGCAAAGGCTCTTGGCAAGGAGGGAGAAGGTGAAGAAGAAAAGGGGGCTTGGAACGGAACCTCCAAGACAGGAGACAGGTGGGCAGGCGTTGGAGTGAGTGAGGAGGGGTGGAGAGCTGTGGTTCTACTGCCCTGCGACCTGCAGTGGACACCCTTCCTCCCTAACCCTTAGCTTCCTCCTCAGACCCAACTGATGGGTCTCCAGAGGGGAGGGGGGGTTGAGAAGGAGTGCAGAGCCTGGATCTGGAGGTCCCTTCACACCCCTCCCCCACACCCGGAAGATGCCTCTTCCTCCTTTGTGCCTGGGCTTCCTGGATCTATTTTCAGGTTCAGGGTCAAACCTGCTTGCTCAAGCTTCCTATCTCCCACCCTGGGAGACTCTGCTCTGTCCATGGTGGAGGACCCAGATTCTTTTAAAATAAAGTCTGACCGTAGCGGGGGCGGGGGGGGGCGGGGGGGCGGGGGTTGGGGGGTGGAGGGGTATTTTGTAGAGAGGCCCTACCATCCAGGAGAGGGGAGCCCAGAGGTGTGTTTCAGAGTTGTCAGACTGGCATCCAGGCCTGGGTCTCCCAGCCTGCAGCTTCTACTCACCCTGCACTGCTCCTGGAATCAGCCCCTGCCCCAACCTTATGCCATTTCTCTTTCTGGGCAGCTGAGGTGTCTTCATGCAGCTATCAGGGAGCTAGCTGGCTGCAACTCTCTTGTCTCCAGAGAAAGGATGGGAGGAGTGGGTGGGGTGAGGCTGGGACCCAGGCAGGGAGATGGTCACAGGGTGAAAGTATGACTGTTGGCACAGTGTGGAGTGGTAAGCTTTAAGGGTCTGGATGCCAGCAAGGAAGGAAGTGTGGCCAAGTTGACAGAGCCCAGGAGGCTCCAAGATGCCAGAGGCAGATGCCGGTCCCATCCCTGTTTCTGGCCGGGCTTTAGTCCTCCCGGGCTCCATGACCCATCCCTGGCTGCCAGTTTGTCTGTATCTTTCCCATCTCTGTCATCTTCCTTCTGGTCCCCAGGCCCAGGCATGCAGGCCCTCTAGAGCTCTGTCCTCTCCCCTGGCTTCTCTCCCTCCTCCACCTTGCTTTCATCTCTGTCTCTTCCTTCTGCCCCTTGACCCCACCTCCCCCAGGGGTTGGGACCCTGTCCCCATTCCGACCCTGAATTCACACGTAGTGACTGAAGTTCACACATCCCCTTTGGAACACATTTCTCCCAAGAGCTGCCTGAGCCCCACATAGTAGGTACAGCACACAGTAGGCCTGCACCCCAGCAGATTCACCTTAATGCATCCTCCCAGGGAGGAGGAAACTGAAGCTAGCCACACCCACATCTCCATCTCTCACATCCCCATCCTCACTCCCCACACCCTTTGCTGGCAGTTTCCCTGTCTTGGGCTCTCACTCTCCCATACATCATCTCTCTCCCCATTCCTGCGCCCTCCTCCAACCCAGCCCATCACCCATCACCCTCCCCTCCAGCTCTCCAATGCAAACAGTGTGGGGGCTGCTGATGGGAGGGAGATATCCTGAGACCCAGGATTGCAGGTGATGCTTAGTTAATAGCCTGCAGCTTCCCTCCCTTCCCCCACCTCAGCCACATTGGGGGAGGCATGGTGACAGAATTTACATAGAGACTTCTTAGAGCATTGTTACACAGAGGAGGACCACACACCTGCCTCTAAGCACCTGGCTTCAGAGTGTGCTTCTCTGGAAGTGTTTGCCTAGCATGTGTGAGGTGCAGGTCCCACAGCAGCAGGAAGATCAGGAGTTCAAGGTTACCCTCAGTTATGTAGCAAGTTCCAGGATGGCCTGGGCTCTATGAGATTGTCTTTAAATTTCTTAAGATAACATTTTAATTTTATTGTGTTTCTCTCTCTCTCTCTCTCTCTCTCTCTCTCTCTCTCTCTCTGTCTCTCTCTCTCTGTGTGTGTGTGTGTAAGTACACACAGTGATCAGAGGGCAGCTTTCTGGAGTCAGTTCTCTCCTTCCACCCTGTGGGATTTGGGACTCGAACCCAGATCATCAGGCTTGGTGGCAAGCATCTTCACCTACAGAGGCATCTCGTTGGCCCTGAGGCTGTCTTGATCCCACGAAAACAACAGAGTAAGAGGCTGTTTGGTTACAAACGGTAATGCCACATCATGAACCTCTTCGTCCCACGCAGCAGTTCTTTCAAAAGTGGTTACTGAAAGTCTGACATAAAATGACCCGAATTATGAAAAGAAAACAAACAGACCTCCACACAACAGTCTCAGCAGAGAACCGCGAAGGAAACGTTTAAGTGTTTGCCTGTGAATGGTAGGACCAGAAGTGAAAGAAATAAGTCTATATCCACACACACACATATATTCTTTGTAATGAGGGTTTAAGTGAGCCCATTGTTCTCAAACGGCTGTTTGTCCACAGACGCTGCATGGCTGACATGCGCCTGACACAGTTGGCTCTTCCGAAGCACCGTGCCTTTATATTTACACTTAATTTCTTTTATGAGAGAGAATGCATTCATACTGTTTATGATGAACAGTAACCTGTTACTACCTGTCCCCATGCTCCTCGGGGTGCAGGGAGAAACAGTAACATTTGCCTCTTGAGGCCCTGGGGAGATGGTACTCATCTTGCTGGCAAGGAGTCCATCCTGGATGAAGGTTGGAAGGTCCCCAGTCTGGGCAGGTGGTCTCTCTGGCCAGAGTCCTGTTCTGGAAACTCTTTGCCAATTCTCCTGGCCTCTCCCGTTGGCCAAGACCCAAGGAATGCCCTGCCCCCACGCCATTATTCCTCAGTCGAAAGCAGTGTAAATTCAGGTGTCATAGATTCCTTTCATATAACATATTTCTGGGTTCCACTCTCAGCCAGAGCTGGCAGGACCTTGGGATTGATATTCCTCTGCCATTTCTCCCCCAACCCCCTCACCCCCATCCCTAGATCCCTCTGAGCAAATTAGGCTATCTCAGTAGGGCCTATGCTGTTCCCTAATTCTTCCCCTTACCGAAACATGATTTGGGGTGAGGGAAGGTACCCCTATGTCCCTTCCCCTTTTTGCGGGGACTTGGATCACCAATGTCATTAGCTAAGCATGGGGTCCCAAAGTTCCTTGTACCTCTCTTGGAATGAGACCCAGAGATAACCATAGTAGATGCCATATGTTAATCTGGCTTTCAGTGCTGTGACAAAACACCAGAAACTGGCTATCTTAAAGAGTAGGAAATATAAGAGCACTTAGCGCAGGGTAGAGGAACCCTCAGTCCTTCCTTTAGCCTCACTGCCTGGCAATGAGGGGAGTATGTAGGGAAGAAGCTTAAACAAGGAAACAGCAGAGAGGCTGGCTTGTTTGTATGATAACTTCTTGGGGGCTACCAGTCTCTTTGCAGGTTTCTCAGGGACCCAACAACACGCTCTCAGTCAGCTCTACCTTTTAAGGGTTCCACACCAACCTAACACCAGTGCTCTGGGGACCAAACCTGCATCATATCACCTACTATGTGGGGCTCTCCCACCGTGTTGATTTTGATCCACTCCATCAACTGTAGTCTAGTCTCATGTGGGCTCAGTAGCAGCTGTAGAAGTCTCCAGAAGCCTTATCTTCACCTCCATGAAAACGTCACAGAGTCTCAGGACTCCATTGAAGTGGAAATTTCTGGTTTCTTTGGAGACTCAGTTGTGTCGTGTGATGCTCTTCTGGAAGCTGTCTTATGAGAAGATGTTTTGCTGAAGCAGACATGTGAGCAGATGTTTTGCTGAAGCAGACACTTGAGAGGAAGCATGATGTTTGGAAATAGTATAAGTATAACCCAACAGGACAGTGATGACGATCTTGCTTTGGTTCACCGGCAATGTTTTGCTGGTCTTCACTTGTCGTGACTTCATAGACAGGAGAGCACCTTGGTATCTTCTCTTGGTATTCCAGCTCCTTCTTGCAGCTTCTGCAGACTAGTGTTGATTTGGCAGAGACTTGAGGTTTCTTCTGGATCAAATCGCTGGTACAGATTCACGTTTGATGTTTGCCTATTGGACTGGACGTCTGCTACCGATTCGTGTCTGATGTTTTGGGCTGGACTGCTGATTTCCTGGCAATGAAGATTGGAATCACCACCAAAGAAGTACTTCTAAGCATGTTTATGTGTCCTATTAACCATTTTCTTCCACTACCTCTGGTCGGTGGGCTAGAAGGAACATTGAAGCTTTTTTTTTTTTTTTTTGGTTTTTCGAGACAGGGTTTCTCTGTGTAGACCTGGCTGTCCTGGAACTCACTCTGTAGACCAGAATGACCTCGAACTCAGAAATGTGTCTGCCTCTGCCTCCCAAGTGCTAGGATTAAAGACATGTGTCAACACTTCCCAGCTTGACACAGAAGCATTTAAGAACCCTAAATAAAGTAGGTTTTGAAAAAAATCGGAGCCTACAGGTGGCGCCCCATGTTGGGCACGACCTGTAAAAAAATTTAATTAAATTCTGTTTTTCCTTTCCCAGTTCCAGCTCCTGGAATGACTAAATATTTATAAATAAGCGCCTAGCTCACAAGCTTTGGCTCATTCCCAGACTAGCTTTTAACTTATTTAAACTATTCTATGTCCTACCACTTGGTTAGTTACCTCTACTTTAATCCTGGCCTGCTTCTTCCTTTTTGTTTCTCCTCAGCATCTCTCTTGGCGTCTCTCTCAGCATCTCTCTGAATTCATCTGCCTGCTAGCTCATGACTGTTTCCCCTGTCCATCTCCCTGCATCTCTCTTTTATCTTTTATTATTTCCCACAATGCCTTTCTCTTCCTGCCAGTGTCCCACCTCCTATTTCCTGTCTCAGCTCATTGGCCACTGGCTCTTTTATTGACAGGTGACACTTATAAGAGATTCTCTCTATACTCCAGAACTGGCCAGAACATAAGATAACCCAAGATGGAAATGATTGTTTATCAGGGAGAACCTATATAGTCAGTGTATACCATGACACCATTTCTCCCTGGGCTTAAGTTTCTTATCTGTGGGATAAGTGTGTGTGTGTGTGTGTGTGTGTGTGTGTGTGTGTGTTTATATGTACGTGAGTGTCTGTGTGTGTTTATGTGTATGTATATGTGTGTTTTTGTGTTTGTGTGTGTATGTGTATATTGTATCTGTGTGTCTGTGTGTTTATATGTATGTGTACATATATGTGTATATTGTGTCTGTTTATATGTGTTTATGTGTATGTGTGTATATGTGCATATTGTGTTTATGTATATGTGAGTGTATTTATGTGTATGTGTATATTGTGTTTCTGTGTATGTGTGTGTATATACATATTGGGTTTGTGTGTATGTGTTTGTGTTTATGTGTATGTGTGTATATGTGCATATTGTGTTTATGTATATGTGAGTGTATTTATGTGTATGTGTATATTGTGTTTCTGTGTATGTGTGTGTATATACATATTGGGTTTGTGTGTATGTGTTTGTGTTTATGTGTATGTGTATATGTGTATGTGTATAATTATGTCAGTGTATATGTGTGTATGTTTATGTGTATGTGTGTATGTGTATATTGTGTTTGTGTGTGTTTATGTGTGTGTGTGTGTGTGTGTTCAAGTGTTTGTATATGTGTGTATGTTGGGTCAGGGAGTGTCAGAATCAACAAAGGGCTTAGGAGTAGCCAGACATTCTGCTCAGCAGTTTTGGTCTGAACATTCTGTCTGACCCCAGAGTGGTCTCACCCTGGCAGCTACTGTCACCATTCCCACTCAGCAGTAGGGGAGCCTGAAGGAGCTATGATAACAGCCTGGAATGCATCCAAGCAGCGAGCTGGAATGTGGACAGGCATTGTCTCCTGCCCAGCTTACGGTGGACTTCCCTGTACAATGGGAGGCTGAAAGGGTGACTCTTCCATCAGGACAGTAATGGGCTGGGAAAGTGATGTGACCTCAGTCAACTCCATTCTGCCTTGGGTGCCGCGTTCTTGCACACTCCACCTTCAGGCTCTGTTGACCTTGGAGACCTGGCCCTGGGTCTAACTCTTAGTTTCTCTCTACTTTGGTGCCTTGAAATGAACCAGATTCACTGGGGGTGGAGGGGGGGATGCTCACAGGCCAGAGTTTGTTCAAGGAGTTCGGTGCCGCTGCTGGGAAGAATGGACAATTCACACCAATAGTGTCCGTTGTCCCGTGCTGGGTGGTTTTCTAAGTGTGAATCTCTAGTCAGTCCTACGATGCTCTCCATTGTCGTATTCTAGTCCAGAAAATCCAAGAACTTGGAAAAGGGCACATAGTGCTCCAATAGGGATTTGGAGGTGGTTCTCCCATGTGCTGTTATTGACTGGTTCTGCCATGTTAATGTGTCATCGTTGACTCATCACCCAGTCTCTGGTTCCAGGTGCCTGCAGCTCAGTTCGGTCAAAAGGATTCAGGTGTGAGTGCTTGCTCCAATCAGGAGCAAGAAAGGGGATATTTGGCGGGGGGGGGGGGGAGCTGTGGAGAATGAATGAATGACACAATTCCCATGAGCCTGTGAGGAGGAGAGCTCACAGCAGTCAAGAAACAAGAGGAATAATCTAAGTATAGGCTTTAATTTTTTAAAAAATATGTGTGTCTGTGTGGGGATATATGCACCATAAATCTGCAGTACCCACGGAGACCAGAAGAGGGCAGATATTTACATTATGATTCCTAACGGTAGCACAATTACAGTTATGATGTAGCACAGAAAATAATTTTGTGGTTGGGGGGGTCACAACAACATGAGGAAGTGTATTAAAGGGTCTCAGCATTAGGCAGGTTGAGAACCGCTGGCTTAGAGGCACCCCCACAGGGCATGCCCTGCAAGACTGTGCTTTTCCAAGAATCGGGAATCTGCCCTCTCCTGCATCCATTCACGCTTCCCTCACCCTCATTACTTTGATTCCACATCTTCTGAAGGGGCTCTGTTTTCTGGACTCTGAACCAGGATGTCTTCTGAATTCTATGTCAGTATGGGCATGGGTGAGCTGGTCATTTTCCTTTAAAGCAGTGATTGGTGGTGGTGCTGACCTAAACTGTATCTACATTCCTGGGATAAGCTGTTTGAAAAGGGCAGGCCTCTAGCCACTTCATCCATATGTAGGCATGTGAGGTGACCAGGCCTCTGTGAGGTAAACAGGTTTCTGTGAGATGACCAGGTCTCTGTGAGGTAACTAGGCCTCTGTGAGGTGACCAAGTACTCTGTGAAGAAACCAGGCCTCTGTGAGGTAGCCAGGCCCCTGTGAGTTGACCAGTCCTCTATGAGGTAATCAGGCCTATGTGAGGTAACTAGTCCTCTGTGAGGTAACCAGGCCTCTCTGTAAAGTGACCAGGCCTCTGTAAGGTAGCCAGGCCTCTGTGAGGTAGGCAGACCTATGTGAGGAGACCAGGCCTCTGTGAGGAGACCAGGTCTCTGTGAGGAGACCAGTCCTCTGTGAGGTGACCAGTCCTCTATGAGGTAATCAGGCCTCTGTGAGATGATCAGGTCTCTGTAAGGTGACCAGGCCTCTGTGAGGTGACAAGGCTTCCGTGAGATGACCAGGTCTCTGTGAGGTAACCAGTTCTCTGTGAGGTGAACAGTTTTCTTTCTGTGAGCTGACCAGGCTGTTGTGAGATGATCACAAATTGTATCTACATTCCTGGGATAAGCTGTTTGAAAAGGGCAGGCCTCTAATCACTTCATCCATATGTAGGCATGTGAGGTGACCAGGCCTCTGTGAGGTAGCCAGTCCTCTGTGAGGAGACCAGGCCTCAGTGAGGAGACAAGTCCTCTCTGAGGTAGCTAGGCCTCTGTAAGGTGACCAGGCCTCTTTGAGGTAACCAGTCCTCTGTAAGGTAACCATGCCTCTGTGAGGTAAACAGAACTCTGTGAAGTGACCAGTCCTCTGTGAGGACACCAGGCCTTTGTGAGGTGACCAGTCCTCTGTGAGGTGACCAGTCTTCTGTGAGGTAGCCAGGCCTCTGTGAGGTGACTAGTTCTTTCTATGGGGACTCAGCTTCTGTGAGGTGACCAAGTGCTCTGTGAAGAAACCAGTCCTCTGTGAGATGACCAGGCCTCTGTGAGGTAGCCAGGCCTCTGTGAGTTGACCAGTCCTCTGTGAGATAATCAGGCCTCTGTATGATGATCAGGCCTATGTGAGGTAAACAGGCCTCTGTGAGGTAGCCAGGCCTCTGTGAGGTAGCCAGGCCTCTGTAAGGTGACCAGGCCTCTATAAGGTGACCAGTCCTCTGTGAGGTAGTCAGGCCTCTGTGAAGTAGGCAGACCTATGTGAGGAGACCAGTCCTCTGTGAGGAGACCAGTCCTCTGTGAGGAGACCAGGCCTCTGTGAGGAGACTAGGCCTCTGTGAAGAGATCAGTCCTCTGTGAGGTGACCAGTCCTCTGTGAGTTGACCAGTACTCTGTGAGGTAATCAGGTCTCTGTGAGATGATCAAGCCTCTGTGAGATGATCAGGCCTATGTGAGGTAACCAGGCCTCTGTGAGATAGCCAGGCCTCTGTAAGATGACCAATCCTCTGTGAGGTGACCGGGCCTATGTGTGGTGACCAGACCTCTATGAGGTTAGTGAGCCAGTGTGAGGCAACCTGGTTTCTCTGAGTTTCCTGACTTGTCTGTCCTCTGTAGATAGAGCAGGACAGACCTGGCAGCCTGAGGTGATGGAGGTGGTAGTGACTCTGGGAAGAGTTGGGAGGGGAGGGAGCACAGGGAGGGAGGTAATTAGGAACCAGGCATATCTCAAGTCTCTCAGCCGCTCTGACACCTGGAGAGAGTGATCACACACTTGGAGTCAGCTCAGACAAGTGTGAAAGCCCTCACTCCATCTCTACGAAGAGCAAGGAAGAGGTGTCCGCATGGCCGTCCCTCACCCAGCGCTGCGTCCCAGAGAGCCCTTAGGTCATCCTCACCCTCTCCCTGTCTCCCTGCTCGGTGACCTGGGTCAGGGAGCTGTGACTCAGATGTGCAGAGGGACAGTGGGAACCCTGCAAAGACAAGGAGAAGGGCCTGGGATCAGTGCCCCAGAAGGAGAGGTGAGGAAGGATCGTGCTCGCTCGCTCGCCCTGGCAGGCAATCAAGGCTAGGCAGATTTTAACAAGCCCTTGGCAGACTGAGGCCAGCCCTCATCAAAAGTGCCAAAGCCAGCTTTCTGGGGTTGAAAAATTAGTCCCCAAGGAAAATGGGCGATTAGTGTGGGCTGAAAGGTTCCTGTGTCGCATGGGTAAGGCGAGAGTTATTGCCCAACGCCCTGGCACATGACAGGAAGCAGAGGTTCAGAGAGGCTATGCTTGTGGCCCAAGGGCACACAGTACCTAACAAGAATACCCAGCATCCTTCACACCATTCATCTCCTGCAAGGGAAGAGGCCGCTGACTCTGTGTGGGCAGGTTCTCAGAGATCTAGGGAGGGAGTCCCCTTCCCTTCTAAACAGGAATATGGACAATTTCTTTTGAGGCCAGTGACTTGGGTTCCCAGGAAATGATAAAACTAGGGAATCCCTCTTACTCTGATTGAAGGCTAGGCCTGGGAGTGAGGTAAGAAGCTTCCTTTCTGGGTCTCAGGCTGTGGCCCTCTGGGAGAGCTGGTACGCTTCTTTCCAGGAGCAGACATGAATGGCTGGGCAAGAAGGTGTGAGCTGAAGAGGCAAGGCCAGCATGAGAGAGAAAGGCCCTAAAATTACCACCGAGCTCTCCTACCACTTTGCCCCTGGCTCGTCCTGTTTCTAGAAACTTCTAGAATTGTTCTAGCCTCATTCTAGAAGATCTGGACTACTGAACAGGTTTCTCAAGGCTGAGGTCTCATTTCGTGACCCCGGCCGCTGCCCTCACACAAGTTAACAAATAAATAAGTTCAAGGTGCCTCTCTTGCAGTCCCTGCCTTCAGGAGGGACTAATATCTAATGATTAAGGTTTTGGCTGTCTTGGTGATGCCAAGGCCTGACCTATATAGCATGTACATGGGCTTCAAAGCCAGATAAATCCGCGTTCAAATCCCAGCTCTGCCACTTGCTAGCTGTGTGGCCTTGGGCAAGATGCTTAACTTCTCTGTGTTTTCATTTCCCAGGTTGCAAGACAAAGTCGTACATTCTTCCCCAGCTGCTACTCTGTTCCATGGACGATGCTGGCAAGTCCCGGATTCTCTCCAGCTATCATGATGGACACCTTACAAAAGAAAGAAGTCTGGCGCAGAGAAAGGTGACTGGACGGGGCAGCTGGGAAGAGCTCTTCCTACCAAGCCTAAAGGCCCAAGTTGGATCACTAAAGCTCATATGGCAAAAGGAGTGGAACAGCTCTTGAAAGCTACCCTCTGACCTCCACATATGTCTCCTTCACCAAAACAAAACAAAACAACAACAAAAACAAAAAACAAAAAAATCAAAAACAAATTAAGATAAATGAGTGTATGCAGTTTTTAAAAGAAATGGGTTACAAGTGGATTGGGTACTCGCTTGTCCTGGCTTCCAGCATTCCTTTTGTGAGAAGCTGGACTAGGTTCAGGAGGTCATCAGATGCTATTCAGGGCCCTGAGTTAGTCCAGGCACAGATGGAGTTTAAATGTGGAAGCAGGGGCTGACAGATGGAGGACCGAGTCTCCAGACAAGCTTGCACCTGTGTTCCAGGTAATGCCATCCCCAGTTGCTCTGTTTATAAGAAACAGGACTGGGAAGTGATGTGAGGGCCCCAAAGAGAAGAGTCCAGTGGATGGAGGTTTTCCCACACAGCCGAAGCCTACTCTATAGCACAGCCCAGCCCAGCCCAGCACAGCACAGCACAGCACAGCACAGCACAGCATAGCGGCTACTGTGAATGGGAATGGGTCAGGGTGGAGCTTCTCCAGGGCTTCATCACTGAGAAAGGTCAGCCAGTGGAGGGAGAGAGGGGTACAGGGAGAGAAAGGGGACAGGGTCAGTCAGTGGAGAGAGAGATAGGGGACAGGACCAGTCAGTGGAAGGAGAGAGAGGGGACAGGACCAACCAGTTGAAGGAGAGAGAGGGGACAGGGAGAGAGGGGAAACAGGGCCAGTCAGTGGAGAGAGAGAGAGAGAGAGAGAGAGAGAGAGAGAGAGAGAGAGAGAGAGAGAGAGAGAACAAGCCAGTGGAGGGAGAGAGAGGGGACAGGAAGAGAGAGGGGTCAAGGCCAGTCAGTGGAGGGAGAGAGGGGACAGGAGTGAGGGAGGCTCCCAGCCTTGGGCATCTGCCCTTTTGCCTTTGTCCAAGGAAGTTTGGACTCTGAGGAAGTCTGGTACTGGTTGCGCAGCTGGGGTGAGCATTGTGCTACTGGCACAGTAGGGCCCAGAAAAGCTGCAAGAATTCCTACCATCACACTACAGCTCCTTCTCCACAGAGAGAAGCATCCAGCCCTTAGAGTCAGATGCCCCCAGGACGGGAAGACATGTCAAGTGAACTCGGAAGTACAAGGATGTCCATTCCTCGAGCCTGCTGAATGAGAATAGGACTTTGGGGCAGTTGCCCACAGCATCATGTGCTCTGTGATTGAGTGAAGTTATGGGTAATAAATGTAAGGCACCGCAATGTGTCAGGGTGGGATGGAGAGGAAAGGCGTTTCCGTGTGCCTTAAATCCTTCATAGCAGCAGCACACAGTCTCCTGGTTTGGAAAAGCAAGAGTTAGAATTGTAAGGTCTGGGGATGAAACCCAGGACCGCCAACACGCAGGCAAGCATTCTACTGAGCTAAACATGCAGTCCTTGATTGTGTGTTTTGAGACAAAGTATCATGTCCAGGTTGGCCTTAGGTAGCAGAGGATGACCTTGAACTCCCAACCTCTGCTGCTTTCACCTCTCCGGTCCTCCTGGGATTAACAAGCTCTGTATCGCTGAGCCATCCATGGGAGAGAAAGCCAGGTGAGGCGGCACTGTGTGTGTGTGTGTGTGTGTGTGTGTGTGTGTGTGTGTGTGTGTGTGTGTGTGTGTGATCATTCATGGAAGTATGAGTAAGAGACGGCCTCCTGCGTGGGCGTGCTTGGGCATCGGGCATGAGTGTGCACAGCCCTCATGCCCACCCACCTGTGTCCCCACATCTGTGCATTTGTGGAGTGCCCACATTTTCTTAAAGACCTTTACCCCCCTTTTATTCCACTTCTCCCCTCCCCCCTCTCCTCTCTGTCCTTTGGCACCCCCGCAGACCCTGCAAACTGGTTTGGTGCCTGCCCAGCAGGTGGGAAGCAGCTTGGAGCAGGTTCTGAGCCGGGCCCCAGCACCCCTCCCCACTGAGCCCCAATAAGAAAGGAATTGCCTCCGGGGCTCTCCCCTAATCCCCAGCACACATCCTCCCCCCCCCCCCCCCGCATCACCTCTCCCTATGACAACAAAGGGCTATCGCTGCTTGTGGCCGTTCAGTCGCAACCTGATTTCTTAGGTTAGAACTAGGGGGCAGGGGTGACAGCTGAGTAAGGGGTGCACAGGGACAATCTCTCCTGGCCTGTTCCTCCCCCTCAGAAAGGAGAGACAGGACCCAAGAGAAGGAGCAGTGGACAGAAATGGATTGCTACCCTGCCTAATATGACCACCTCCTTAATGATGGAATGCTACCTTGCCAAATAAGACCACCTCTCTAATGATCAGATCAATGCTACTCATAGGTGCTGAAAGCCAGGAGATGAGGGGGATGGCGCATCCTTTCTCCGCCCCGGGCAGGCTGTGGAAGGAGCTGGTTCACATGGATCGAAGAGAGTTGAGCTTCATCCACCTGTTAATCAAACCAGCATGTCCTTCCATGGCATTAGAGATCCTGTGTGACAGGGTCCGGGTGGACAAGGACTGGGAAAGCTTCACGTGGGCGCAGCTGTGCGAGGAGGTGAAGATGTCAGGGTGGGGCCTGTTGGAAGAGAGGTCAGAGATTGAGAAAGAGTCAGGCTTGGTCCTCGCAAGCCCAGAGCTGTGGGATGTCTTGGGAGAAACGGGTTCTTCTTGGCTGTGTTTGCACTTGGCTTTCTGATCTTTCCTGTGTCTCTGCCCCATCCACCCTCTCTCCAGGTGCTTTCTCCACTCCTGCAGACCCATATCTGTGCTTTCATCCCTTCATCCACCCACCCACCCATGCCAAACACTTACCTGATCCTGTACCCATGCACCAGTCCACCTATGCATACACTCAGCAATCATGTGTCCATGCTCATGCATGCATCCATGCACCCATCCATCCATCTATCTATGCATGCATTCATGTATTCATCTACCCATGTGTATCCATCCATCCATCCATCCATCCATCCATTCATCCATCCATCCATGCATCCCATCCATCCACCCATGCATCCATCCATCTGTCCATCCATCCATCCATCCGTCCGTCCGTCCGTCCGTCCATCCGTCTGTCTGTCCGTCCATCCATCCATCCATGTACTATCTATCTATCTATCTATCTATCCATCATCCATCCATCTATCCATGCATAAACCATGCATGCATCCATCCATTCATCCATCATTCATCCATCCATGCACCCATCCATCCATGCATGCATGCATCCATCCATGCATCCATGTATGCGTCCATCCATGCGTCCATCCGTCCGTCCGTCCGTCCATCCATCCATCCATCTATGCACCCATCTATCTATCCATCATCCATCCATCCATGCATGCATCTATCTATCCATCCATCCATCCATCCATCCATCCATTCATCCATCCATGCATCCACCCATCTATCCATGCATCCATCCACCCACCCAGTATCTATCAATGTCTTCCTCCCTAGCCACCAGCTATGTACCCACCCAACATCCCACACTTGCATCCATCCATCCACTGAATTATCTCCCATCTGCTGTCTGCACCCTTGCCTACATATGCCTTTATATTTTCACTGCACCCCACCATTCATTTCCAGCTCTCCACAGCAAATATAACTGCTCTAGCCTATACCTGTTAGCCAGTCCTCTATTTATCCACTGCTGTCCATTCACCCACCCATTGCCTGCCTCTCTACCCACTCATTCACACACCTACACAATTACCATTCAGCTCCAGAGTCATCTCTGTAACCACCCAGTCAAACATCTATCAAAAACCCACTTCCTGCTCACTCGCTCATCCCCTGCATCCTTCCTGAGGACAGATTTAAGCCTCTGTGCAAGATCCAGGTGGCTGTTGGCTGGAGGCCTGTACCATTGTCAGGACTCAACCCGACCCCACAGGGAGGCCTGCGGGAATGAGGGTGCTAGATATGTAGCAGTAATTCAGACACTGTCTCCTCTTGGGTTAAAAGACCAGTCCCTGAGTGGAGGGAGGAGGGGAGACAGGGAGGAAAATCTGAGGGAAAAGAAATGGAGAAGGAAGAAGGAAAGGGGTTGGTGAGCAAGCTAAAGAGGAGGAAGGGGAGGAAGAGGAAGAGGAGGGGAGAGGGGAGGAAAAAGAGGATGAGGAGGGGAAGGAGAAAGAGGAGGAAGAGGAAGAGAGGGAGGAAGAGGGAAGGAGGAGGAAGAGGAGGAGGAAGGAAGAGAAAGAGGAGGAAGAGGAAGAGGGGAAGGAAAAAGGAGGGGGGAGGAGGAAGGGAGGGAAAAGGGAAGGAAAGAGGGGAAGGAGGAGGAAGAGGAGGAGGAAGGAGAGGGAAAGAGGAGGAAGAGGAAGGGAAGGAGGAGGAAGAGGAGGAAGAGGAGAGGGAGGGAGAGGAAGAGGGGAGGAAGAGGAAGGAAAGGAGGAGGAAGAGGAAGGGGAGAAAGAGGGAGGAGGAAGAGGAGGAGGGAGGGAGGAAAGGAGGAGGAAGAGACAGCTTAGGGTGCAGTGTGGGCTGTACCTGAACCATCTTGAGCCCTGGCAAGCTCTGTCCCTGGAAATTACCTTTTAATTCTTTAATTACATTGTCCTCAGCCCGCATCCTCACGGTCTTGGGAGTCGTAAATTAGGAGCGCTGGCCTGGCTCACCTCCACGCCCATCTCTTGTCTATTTTTACCCGCTCCAGGACCTTTGAGGTGCTTCATCTGGTTCCCTCTCTCTCAGAACACCTCAGCTCAGCTCATCTATAATCAGACCTGGCATTGTTTCCTGGGCTTGGAGGAAACTGAGCCTGGATCATCCTATCTGAGTGACTCTGGGCAAGCACCTGCATCTTTCAGAACCTCAGTTTCCCCAACTGTATCTTGGGAATTGAAACACATGGGCTTGATCCACAGCACTGCATAAACTAGATGTGGTGGTGCACATATATTCTCATTCTTAACTGCACATTGAGTTTGGGGCCAGCCTGGGCTACATGAGACCCAGATTGCCTCCGTTTGTCTGCATTATAAGGCATAACAGAGCTGATTTGTGAAGGGCTTGGTCCCAGGGCCTCGCTTCTGTGTATGGTGATGGGTCAAGGGTACATCTCAGTCCTACATTGGAAATGGTCTCAGTCCAAGGTGCCAGTGCAGAGTCTCTGGGAGACCTGGTCTTGAAAAATGGAAGCATCCCACCAGACACTGTCAGAGACTGTGGGGCTTTGCCAGGGCCCATGGTGTGGCTCTGAGACCAGAGCCAGTGGCATCAGCAAGGGACATCTTAGAAATTGAGGCAGGGGCAGGAACCACCACGCAGTCCTGCTTCACTTACAACAGAACCACCCAGCCTTCATGGGGTATCCCAATCCCTCAAGGAACCTGAAATCCCTAGGGTCAGAATCTTGGGTTGAGACTGAGGAATTGGTGACTTAACTAGTTCTTAATGTCTGTGTGTGTGCTTGTGTGTCCATCTGAATGTGTGTGCATCTGACTCTGTGTGTGTGTGCGCGCATGCACACATGTGTGTGTCTCTTCGCATGCATGGGCATCTGTCTCTGGGTGCATGCATGTGTCTGTGTGTCTGTGTGCATGTGTCTGTCTGTCTCCATGTGCATGTGTGGGCGCGTGTATCTGTGTGTTCAAGTGAGTGCATGTGTGAGAGTGTGTGTCTGTATGTGCATGTGTCTGTGTGTGCATGTGTGAGAGTGTGTGTCTGTGGGGGAGCATTTGTCTCTGGGCACATACATGTGTGTGTGTGTGTGTCTGTGTGTGCATGTGTTAGAGTGTCTGTATATGTGTGGTATGTGTCTCTGTGTGCATGCTTGCATGTGTGTGTGTGTGTGTGTCTGTGTATGCCTGTGTATGCATGGTATTTGTCTGATGTCTGTCTCTGTATTCATGCTTGCTTGTGAGCATGTGCATTCATGTGCCTGTGTTCTTACGTGTGTAAACCAGAGGACACTGCGGGCTCTTCCTCCTTCACTCTTTACCTTATATTTGAAACAAGGTTTCGCTGAGCCTCTAGCTGTCTCTTTCTGCTAAGGGCTGGTCACTAACCTTCTGTCATGCCCCTGTCTCCACTCCGAAATGCTGCAGTCACAGGCACAAAGCACACATAGACATGCCCAGTTTTTATGTGGGTGCAGGGAATTTGAAGTGAGGTTCTCTCATGCTTGAATAGCAAGTACTCTTAACCACTGAGTTGTGTGTCCAGGTCCTAGATATCCGTATTTATGGCTGCATTAGTCGCAGTAGCCATCATAGAATCAACACAGGTGTCATAAAACATACAGAAAATGTGATATATATATGTATATGTATATATATGATCAGTATCTATTAACATATATTACATTGATATATATTAGTTAAGTCATAGAATTAATGCAGGTACCATTAACAGATACAGAATATATATATATATTATGGCACCTATGTAGATTGTATGACTTGACTAATATGTATTAATATATTATATATGTATGAATATTTGTGCATGTACACATACCCCCCCCACACACACACAAACCACACAGTATTACTCAGCCATGAAGAAGAACGAAATTAAGTCATTACAGGAAAAATGGATGGAAATGAAGACTGTGACACCGGGCAAAACAAAGCCACAAACAGTATGTTTTCTTTCGTACAGAGAACCTAGAATTTATCTGGGGATGATTAATTATCATGTTACTATCTCACGTGTGTTATATCATCTTTAATCCATCCACTCACATTTATATTTTATTTGTTTCTGTTCAGATAAACATACGAACCGTTTCAAAGGCTTTGCAGCACCAAGTCCTGTGGAGATACAGTCCCAGTCCCGAAGAAGAGCATCAAGCATAGTGATTGTGTGAACTGAGAGGCTCACTGGCTGCCTTCTCATCTGTTCTATTGTGGCTAGTGTAGCTACCAAATATAAAAAGCTCTCCCAATTCAATAACAAGACAAGTCATGGTAACTCGAATACCCACCCATTAATGAATGGGTGTGGCACACATATTGTGTGAGTTCAGCCATCAAAAGGAGTGGATCCCCAACACACTGCAGCATGGATGTGAATGGAGTCAGGAAGAGGCCTGGAGAGATGGCTCAGTGATTAAGAGCATTGCTTGCACTTGCAGAGGACCGGAGTTTGGTTCCCAGCACCCACCTGGAGACTCGCAGCCATCTGTAACTCCAGTTCCAGGAAATCTAATGCACCTCATTGGGGTCTACACACATGTGGAATGCATACACATGTAGACATAAATAAAAATACATTTTAAAGAAGGAAGGGTCATTTAAATGGCACGACTCTCTGGATACTTGAAAAGCCACAGTTAAAGTGACAGAGAGCAGAATCTGGTGGTCTGGGGTTGGAAAGCACAGGGGGAAGGGGCCGGGCCTCCCAGAAACACCTTCTGTGTGGTAGAGCCTCTCTGATTGCAGGGCCCTCCATCATGGATCAGAACAGGCCGATTCACAGACCCATAATCCCTTAGTCTCCATCATTCAACTGCCCCTCAAGGAAGCTAGAGAGCCCACGTCCTCCACCTCCGGCTTCTTCCTCCTTAGAAGGCATCCCAAGGAATTATCCAAGATGTGGGCAGAGATTGATAAACGTTAATGGTCCTCAAAGACTGTATATTATGGGCAAAATGTCCACCGGTAGAGGCGGGAGAAGCTACTGGTGGTCCATACTGGGATGTATGGCTGTGAGATCTACTAAGATAGTTTAACAATGTGGGAAATCGTCATGGTTATACATCTGCAGAAAGACCAAGGTTGGCGGCTGTGGCTGCAGGCCAGGCACCTGTGTGGGATCCAGGCTTGGCCTCGTGCCAGCTGGGGACAGTCTATGAATCACCTGGCTTCGTTTCCTCATGTGTGGCAGAGACAGCCTACACCCACCGTGTAGGTGGGTGTCTGAGTGAAATAAGACAACGCCGGTGGACAGTTTAGACGAGGCATAGGCTTGTAGATGTGTGTGTGTGTGTGTGTGTGTGCTGTGTATGTGTAGCTGCCCATGTGCTCATATTTCTCTCCTCTTCACCGTGTGTATTTTCCAAGCATTCTATAATATGGGTGCGGAACTTGTGGACTTTGAATTTTAAAAGAGGACTAGCGAGATGTTTTAGCGAGTAAAAGCACTAGCCACATGGTTTGAATATGCTTGGCCCAGGGACTGGCACCATTAGAGGGTGTGGCCTTGTTGTAGTAGATGTGGCTCTGTTGGAGTAGGCGTGGCCCTGTTGGAGTGGGTGTGGCCCTGTCAGAGGAGGTGTGGCCTTGTTGGAAGAGGTGTGGCCTTGTTGGAGTGGGTATGTCACTGTGGGCGTGGGCTTTAAGACCCTCATCCTAGCGACTAGAGAGAGAGCTTGGCGGTTAAGAGCACTGACTGCTCTTCCAAAGGTCCTGAGTTCAATTCCCAGCAACTACATGGTGGCTCACAACCATCTGTAATGAGATCTGACGCCCTCTTCTGGTGTGTCTGAAAACAGCTACGGTGTACTCACATACATAAAGTAAATAAATCTTTTTTTTTTTTAAAGACCCTCATCCTAGCTGCCTGAAAGTCAGTCTTCCACTAGCAGCCTTCAGATGAAGATATAGAATTCTCAGCTCCTCCTGCATCATGCCTGCCTGGATGCTGCCATGTTCCTGCCTTGATGATACTGGACTGAACCTCTGAACCTGTATGCCAGCCCCAATTAAATGTCATCCTTATAAGAGTTGCCTTGGTCATGGTGTCTGTTCACAGCCGTAAAACCCTAAGACAGTCATGGAGCCTGGTTACCTGAGTTCCATCCTTAGGACCCACAAGACAGAAGGACAGATTGATTCCACAGTTGTCCTCTGATTTCTGCAGGCTTATTGTAACTTTCCCATGCCTGCACAGATACATATTTATTTATACAAATGAACAAATACATGCAATTAAAAAAAGGACTTAGAAATTGCGGAGACCTTTGAGTTCTTTTCGGTTCATTTTGTCTCAGGTAGCCCAGGCTGGCCTCTGACTCTTCATGTAGCCAAGGATGACCTTGGACTCCTGATCCTCCTGCCTCTACCCTCTGAGTGCTGAAATCACACATGAGCACTGTCATTCCCCTATTTATGTAGTGTTGGGGGATGGAACTAAGGGCCGTGTGCAAGCCAGGCAGCCACTCGACCCATTGAGCCACATCCCCACCCTCCACATTGAGTATTATGCTGGGGATGCGAAGATGGAGGGTGTATCAAATTCTTTCTGAGGGTTTATAATGTTTAGAGCACAGATGTGAAGAACCCTAGCTAGCACCGGGCAGAAAACAACGGTGCATGAAGAACACGACGCTAGCATTTCGGATATATTACAGGCAGAAGGGTGGGTTGCCTGGGAGCAGGGCAAGGTGTCCTAAAGGTTGGCTGACCAAGCTTGCTTTGGGAGCAGGGGTGAGGGTGGGGTTGGGGGTCGGGGGGAGGCACTGCTCACTGCAAGCTGCATGGCAGGGAAGATGCCGGCCATCTGTAGAGTCCATTGACATTGACTGCCCAGGATAGGGTTGTGATTGATGTCAGCTCTCGAGGGGTCAGCTGTCCCTTGGAGGTGTTGGTTCACTGAGAAGCACTTTTACATGGCGGCTTTTTCAAGGTCTTTGGTTACATCCCCTCCCCACCCACTTGAACCCACGAAACATTGAGGTGGCCTCCACTTCAAACTTCATGAAAACGGTGGGTGGTGGGAACAAGGCACAGGAGTGTGGAAAGATTTCATTAAAGTCCCCCAGCTCATGGGGGAACCCTGACTCAAGTTGAGGCCCCATTTCCCTATCATACAGGCAAGTATGGAAACCTGGGTGTCTTCTCCCTCCAGTAGAGAGCTATAGATGATTTCACTAGAGAGCTCAAGAGTGACTTTGGTCAAGATGCCATCCTGAAATCCCTGAAGGAGGTGGGTGAGACAGATCCTCATTTCTTGTTCCTATCCAAGGCAGCGGGCATTGCCCGCCTTGCTTAGTCTTTCTGGTTCTAGATGCCCAGTAGGAATATGAAGATAATCTCTGTCTCCTCCGTCTCTACATCTCCGTTGTCTCCATCATCTCTGTCGTCTCTTTCCTCTCCTTCCCCCTCCCCCTCCCCCTCTCCCTTCTTGAGAAGGTATTCGGGAAGTAGGTGCAAAGGAGTCTTGGATTTCAACCTTCAACTTTGACCTCGAGGAGGGGTGAGACACCTGCTTCATACCATAGGTTTCTTGTATTAACAAAGAGGGAGCCAGAGAGAGAGAGAGAGAGAGAGAGAGCTAACTCTAAAATTTCATCTCAGACTCAAGTGGAGATTAGCCCTGCCAAAATAGCTGTCTTATTGATAACAATAACGATGGCGATTACTGTGTTTTATTTTTCAATTGTAATTATTGCACGTTAAATCATTAACGTTCATTATCCCTACAGTGTGTAATTAGGACAATGGCAGAGAGCTTGCTCTCCACCATAATGAAGTTTTTATAATTGTGATTTATTGGCGTCAAATTGCCTTTCTTAAAAAAAAAAAACCCACGCATCACACTCTTTAATTCTGGGGGAAGGAGTGGCGATTATTTTTAATTAATGTTTTGTGTTTTGCCACACAGGGGAGAGAGCTACCCCACCAATCTGCTTTGGAGTCCGTGATGAAGTTACTCGTCTGAAGCAGCCAGTGTCTGCCTCTTCATTCTAAGCAGCCAGTGTTTGCCTCCTCATCCTCAGCCCAGTCTCTGTCCCCTCCTTCCAGGCAGCAGTTGCAAGGAGCCACAGGTAACATTAGCCCGGAAAATGACATGTGTAACATAAGCCATTCTGTCACATATATATGTATGTATATGCATATACATGTATGTGCAAGTGTACATGCATGTGTGTATATGTGTATACATACATATATACACATATATCTACACACATATATATACATGTATGTATACATATACATACATATATATATACACACACACATTTTTTTTTCCCCTCCTTAAAAATGGCTATGTCTCCAGCCTCTGCTTTGAGAACAGAGCATGAGATCCACTCTGGGTAGCATCTGTTTATGTGACAAGTACTTATCCTTCCCCATTCATGCCCAGTCTAGTTGTTGATGTGGTGTGTGTGTGTGTGTGTGCGCGTGCACGCACACTCTCGTGCATGCACTCACATAGAGAAACCAGAGGTCCATCTTCCTCAATCACTTTCTGATGTGTTTATAAAAAGATAAAGCGGTAAAAGAATATGTTCTATGGTTGTGTGGTGAGGTGTGGGGGAAGGGGGTCCCTCAGCGGGCCCATGCCGAGGCATCCCTTCCCCCTGAGGGACCACATACACAATGGTATAGTATAGAATAGAGTTTATTTAGGGCATGGGGAGGGGAGTTAAGGGGGTAGCAGAGGCAGAGAAAGGCAGAGAGAAGGAGAGAGAAGTAGAGACCAGCCATGACCAAGTAGAGAGAGGGGGGAAGGGAATGGGTCTAGAGGGGGAGCAAGGGGACAAGAGGCAAGAGAACAAGAGGATTAGAGAGTAAGAGAGAGAGGAGGGAGGGGCAAGCGGCCCCTTTTATAGTGGACCAGACCTACCTGGCTGTTGCCAGGTAACTGTGGGGTGGAGCTTAGACAGAATCCTAACACTTTCCAATTATCATTATTTATTTTTTTTTATTTTGAGACAGGGTCTCCCTGTGCAGCTTTGGTTAACCTGGAGTTCATCATGTGCACGAAGCTGGCCTTGAACTCACAGAGATCCACCTGCCTCTGCCTCCTTCTGCTGGGATTAAAGGCCTGCGCCACCACACCTGGCTCACTGGTTTCTGTTCTTGTTTTTGTTGTTGTTGTTGTTGTTTTAAGATAGGGTCTCTCAATGAACCTGCAGTTTGCTAATTCCTCTAGACCAGCTGTCCAGAGAGCTCGACGAATCTTCCTGGTTGTTGTCTCTCAAACCCAGGGATTATAATCTGCCCCTCCCCTACCTGATTTTAAAAACAAAAATCCTGGGGGATTTGTTTCTCATGCTTATAAGCTCTTGAGGGACAGAGCACCTCCGCAGTCTCCCAACCCCAGACTTACTTTCTCTCTCTCTCTCTTTCTTTCTTTCTTTCTTTCTTTCCTTCTTCCTTCCTTCCTTCCTTCCTTCCTTCCTTCCTTCCTTCCTTCCTTCCTTTCTCCCTTCATATTTTCACCCAGCCAGGGTTTCTATGCGTAACCCTGGCTGTCCTAGAACTTGCTCCATAGGCCAGGCTGGCCTCAAACTCAGAGATCTGCCTGCCTCTGCCTCTGCCTCCGCCTCCGCCCCCGCCCCCGCCCCCGCCCCCGCCTCCGCCCCGCCCCCGCCCCCGCCCCCGCCCCCGCCTCCACTACCTCCCTCCCAGATTGTCTTTCTAAAGCTAGGGTTGCACATCTTGTTCCTATAAAGCCTGAGGTGCAGGGCATTTAATTGCTTCCTTTTGCTTTCAGCTGGGGCTGGGGTTTGACCCACAGAAATGGTACAAAGATCAAAGATGCTTATTTAACATGTGTGTGTGTTGTCTGTGTGTGTGTGTGTGTCTGGGCCTGTATGTGCTTCATCCAAGAGGAGGCCGGAAAAGGTCACCAGATGCCCTGTAATTGGATTGGTAGGTAGTTGTGAGTCATTATGTGGGTGCTGGGAACCAAACCTAGGTCCTCTGGAAGAATAACCAGTGCTCTCAACCGCTGAGTATCTCCAGGCTGCAGAGATGGTAATTTAAAGGCTCAGAGGAGTTCACCCAATGGTGTGCTAATAAAGAAATCCGTCCCCCAAAGGGAGAGAGAAAGGCCAGCACTGGAGAGCTGACTGGGTGAGCGGGAAGTGTGCATCTGGAGGGATGGTGGAGCGGAAGTGACCCCGAGAAAGGACTGCCTCCCTTGCCATCCGCGTGCACCTGCTCAGGACGGCAGGCAGCGTCCACAATGAGTCTTTCTAGATATCAATCTCAGATACCTGCTCTCTCTCCACTGCCCTCCTACCCAGCCTCCACGGACGCCTATCAGTGATTCACATTCAACTAAACACAAGACTAGCCCTATCTTGTGCTCCTTAACTGCTTGGTCTTGGCTTTGTTGAGGTAGAAAGGATTAATCTCAGACTTGGACCTTGAGACCTCTCTTCCTTCTTCAGGAACACATGTGGACACTTTCTACTCTGGTTGGCTAAGTGACTTTTTCCTTGACCTGAAGCTTGGATCTGTGGTGGCAGATGGGATCTAATGTCAAGTCTATAACTGAGGTTTTCAGGAAGATACACAGTCTCTCTCTCTCTCTCTCTCTCTCTCTCTCTCTCTCTCTCTCTCTCTCTCTCTCTCTCTCTCTCTGTAGGAAGACTTATGTAGTTCTGGTGACTGAAGGGATGGGATTCAGGGCAGACCCTCCTGTGTCAGAGGAAGGGCAATGGGACTGGGAGCCACAATCAGGATGCAAGTTAAAACTGCTGCACTAGGGTTCCAGTTAGGTAGCCAGAGGCATCTGTGATATTCTCTCGAGTCTTCTCAGCCCTGAATTCTGATTTTGATGGTCTGAATATCTTTGCTGAGGACTGAACTCCTCCTCCTTTTTTTTTGAGACAGGAGTTCTCTGTGTAGCCCTGGCTGTCTTGGAACTCACTCTGTAGACCAGGCTGGCCTTGAACGTGGAGAGATTTGCCTGCCTCTGCCTCCCGAGTGCTAGGATTGAAGTTATACACCACCACTGCCTGGTGACTGAGCCATCTTAAAGGTTCTCAAGTGGCTGCAAGCCACCCTGGGGCATCTGGGCTCCTTTTTTCCAATGTCCGCCCTGTTTGAACAGAGGTACTCTTTCTTACCCTCGGGATGGGGACTCTGCGTCGCTCGGATTGTCTAGGATCTTAGTCCAGCTTTGATGGTTATGGACCTGAAAACCTTACAGATGGAGGCTTGGGATCCCAGGGTTGGGGAAGCAGAGACAGGAGGAGCCTGGGAACTCATTGGAGCTTCAGGCTCTGTGAGAGGCCCTGTCTCAAAAATATAAAGTGGGGAGAGATAGAGGCAGACACCAATGTTTGTCCTCTTCTGTCCTCCATATGCACGTGTGCCTAAGGACCTTGTCTTAGGGTTTGACTGCTGTGAACAGACACCATGACCAAGGCAACTCTTATAAAGGACAACATTTAATTGGGGCTGGCTTATAGGTTCAGAGGTTCAGTCCAGTATCATCAAGGCAGGAGCATGGCAGCGTCCAGGCAGGCACGGTGCAGGAGGAGCTGAGAGTTCTACATCTTCATCTGAAGGCTGCTGGTGGAAGACTGGCTTCCAGGCAGCTAGGATGAGGGTCTTAAAGCCCACGCCCACAGTGACACACCTACCCCAACAAGGCCACACCCACTCCAACAGGGCCACACCTCCTAATAGTGCCACTCCCTGGGCCGAGCATATACAAACCATCACAGACCTCATAGGCACACATGGACACAATCTTATGGAAGGCTGCACGGATAGACAGCCTCAAGTTGAACATGTTCATACACAGGATCCTGGGAGAGCATTCCAGAGAAAGGGCTGGAGATCACGCTTGGCTTTGTTTCCTTCTTTGTTCTCCTTTCGTTGTCCCCCCCCCCTTCTCTTTCTTCCTCCACCCACAGTCCCCAGTCTGGGTTAATCTCATCTTCATCGGTCCCCATCAGACAGGGACTCCAAACCTGAGTTCGGATGTGCCTTTGTTCTTAGGCTCTGTGTCCCACTCTGGACAGTGTGTGCACTCTGGCAAAGGAAGACAAACCCAAACCCCAGAGGACTTTGAAGGAACGAATTTCACCCCTGAACCTCGCCTCAGACCCAGTCCTGTGCATTACCAACTGGGCGCCCTCAGCAAGCACCCCGAGGCTGTCCTGCCTTCCTCCATAAAGAGGAAGCTGGGGTTCTCTCTCCACAGGCCACCCTGAGGACCGAGTGCACCAGTCTCCACGAGCATTCTTCGCATCCTGGCCAGCCCACAGGAGACGCTAACAAAGTTCCCTCGCAGGCTCCTTTCCCTAATAAGTCTCTATATTTAAAGTGAGGTCCGTGGCTCCGGAGTAGAACTGCAGGGAGGGAGAGGAGCTGCGTTCCTGGTGGGGAGAAAGGTGGGCTGGGCGGCGTCAATCTAATTTCTCAGCTAACGCTACAATTTGCCAGCCCTGGTAATTATTATTTTTATTATGGATACAAATTAAAAATAAACCGAGTGTCGCAATCACAGCAGGAATTAGAGTCCTTCCCTAATTGTTATCTCTGAATCAATCCAGTTTTTCCTCCGCTCCGCTTGCTGAGGTATAATTGAGGTGGGCATGCATGCGCATGCGTGCGCGGGATTGCCTTGCAAAGGCTCCTCTACCCCTGTCCAAGGCACCCAGGTGCCTCCTCTAAATCCCTTCTCCTTTTCTTTGTCCTTTGAGGAAGACCCGGAGAGGCAGTAGGATCAAGGTGTCTGGAGAGATCAAGTCTTTCTCTTACTGACGATTTCAAAAAATGTTCCCCCTCAAAATCAATCGTGTGCGTGTATATGTGTGTGAACCTGTGTCTGTGTGTGATGGTCGGCACCTGTCTGAGCACTGACTGATGTGCAGGAAGGGTTAACTAGGCAAGCAGCCACCCAGCAGTGGAAAATGCTGTACAAAGGACTCCAGGTAGGAAATACCCTGGAGCAGGAAGGCAGGTGTCAAAGTCTCTGGGGGACAGTGAGGAGCGCCAGAAGTCTCAAGGTCAAGGGATGACCGATCTGGGTACGGAGGACAGCCTTGACCACTGAAGGGTGGCCTGGCTGAAGGCTGTTGTTCCGTTGTTTCCGTCTAAGCAAGCGCCAGGGAGGGTTGCTCTGGGGTAGCACTGTGGAGGTAGGCAGAAGGCTTGAGTCTGGGAGGTGAGCCCACTGGGAGTGGATTGATGAAGACTTAAGACTGGAGAAAATGAGAGGGAGAGCTAGCTCAGTGTGAAGGGCATTGGGGAAGGATGGCTCCTGCCGAAGGGCTGAGTTCAGTTCCCAGCACCACATGGAGGTTCACAATCATCTATGGGATCTGACACCCTCTTTTGGCCTGATCACATGTGTGGTATTCTCCCACAACACACACACACACACACACACACACACACACACACACACACACACACACTCACATGCACGCATACAGAAAATAAATATTAAAATAAATTAGAGAAACTAATGGGCACAAAACCACCCAGGCAGTAAAAAAAAAAAAAACAGCCACAATTATCACAAGAGTTTTAAAAACAGGTAGGGGATCAAGCAACCAGAACGGGGCACACTAGCTGAGGTGCTCCCGTGAGCAGGATGGCTGTGATCTTTTTGCATTTTCTGCTTCCTGGGTAAGACTATACATAGTTTTAGGATCAGTCAAAACGACTCCAGATTTAAGATAATTGCTTGAGCTTGGTATTGAATGACGTACACGCTTGGGATGGAGGCCAGTGGTGGTGAGCTTACACAGTGTGCATGGTGCCCAGAAGAAGAACTAAATCAAAGAAATAATTAAATGAATGAGGTACCATATGTCCCACAAATATCTCTTATATTGGCTGTCTAGGTTAGTCTCTGGTTGCTCTGACAAAACACCTAACAGAAATAACTTGAGAGGAGAAAGGTTTATTTGGGCTCACAGTCTTGGAGAGTTTCAGCCCATCATGGGAACCAGGGGAGGAGGATCTCAGGATTCTGGTAAAGGATCTCAGCATCCAGCAGCTAGATCCCAAGATGGAGGATGTTCATATCATGATAGACCAGACCCAAATTGCACATCAGGAATGAGGATGCAGGTACAGCCTCCAGAGACTCAATTTTAGTGACTCGTTTCCTCAGGCAGAAGCATCCTTTACTGTCCTTTACCGTCCTGTGGCTGATCAGACAAATCCTGAACGATTTCAACAAGAAATAAATGTCACCTTCCTTCACACATCCCTAATGCATTCACACCCATGGCCATACATTTATTTATATCTTATGAACCTTACAGTGTGTCACACATAAATTGTAACATCCCATTAACTGTAAATTTCTGGATCTGGAGGGCTTTTGAGAGCCAGGATCAAGGTGCAGTGGTTTAAGAGAGAGGAGGGGGACCAGATAGGAAAGACTTTGCTGTTTCTGATCTGAGCTATAAGCTAACTCTCCCAAAGGGGTGGAAACAGCACCCTATTCCAAGGCCTGGCATGTGCAAAGGTCCTGAGGCAGGAGCCAGGGAGGCATCTTACATAAGAGATGGGTTACACTCTCCACCATCCAATCCCAGAGGATGCTGCAAACTCCAAGGTCTTCAGCCACATCCCCCAACAGTTCACCATCTCGGCCACCCAGCTCTGGGCACAGAGAGGATGCGAAGGGCTGGTTTGATTAGATCACTGTCAGCCAGGGGACCCGAGGTTAATTACAGTTCTCTTCTGAGTCTATAGCCTTGCTCACAGCCCCTTGCGTGTGTCCACAGGTTTGTGCATGTATACGTGTGTGCACATCTGATGTGTGCGGCTGGCCCCCAGTCTGCAGTGGATGGTTCGGTTTGCTGGGGGGGGGGGGCGGGAGGCACTGATGGAGGGGCAGGGCGGAGAGGGGGGTGCTCTGGATTTCTCTTCCAGTTCTGAGCCTTGTCTTGTCTGGTGCACTCAAAGAAGAGCGCTTAACAAGCATTAAGGGACACAAATAATTCCTCTTTTCTCCTGTCCGCCTATTCTTCGCTGCCTCTTTTCTTGTAAATCCTGCTCCTTGCATGTGAATGGAAGGGTGGCTTCATGTGGGACCTTTAATCAGACCCCCGGTAGGGTCCAGGAGGGCAGAGTGCCCGAGGGATTACCTTTTATTTTAGGGGTTTTGGGCCCTGGTCCTGCCGTCCCCCCTCCCCCTCCCCTGCTCTGTTTTTCCTCCCGCGCGTTTGTTCTTGGCAGCAGCGAGGAAAGGAGGCTTAGGGATGGGGAGGGGGTTTACAAACTTAAGGGGATCGGGGCCTATTCAGCCGGCCTTGCGCGCAGACTTTCGCCTTTTGTTCTGAGCCCATTCTTCATCTGATTTCTTCACTCCGGTAAAAGCACTTTAATTCCCCTTTAGACACAGAGAATCCGTCCTCTTCCCCTCCCGCCCTGCGCCGCCCCCCCCCCCCAGTTCACTCTCTCAGCCCATTTATGCTGTGCTCTCCTCCGCCCCAACAAAGACCCAACAACGCTGCAAAGTATTTCTTTCAGCGATGATCCGAGAGGCTGTGGAGAATCCGGAGGGGGAGGGGAGGAGGGGGGGTGACGCGGAGGACAGTGGCCTTCCTGGGGACCAGCCACTCCCCGCCCCCCGCCCCCCATCCCCCCTCCCGCCAGGCCTGGGGAGGCTGCTGACTTAAGGCAGCCCCCGCTTTTGATCAGCCCTAGGGTGGCTTTGTAGAGGTGGCACGTGGGTGGGGAGGGAAAAGGCAGGTGTGAAGGTGGCCGAGTGACAGGCGCCTCGTGACAGGCGATAGAGATGTTGCTGCTGGGTGTGGGCTTTGTCAGTTTCTTTGAAAAGTCCAGGGAGGCATCCCACCGGGGAGGCTTTGGGGCCTCTCTCTTGACTCAGATGTCCCAAATCCAACTGAGGACACTCCTGGTCAGCAACATTCCATTCACTGAGCCTGGGGTCCTGCTTGGGACTGTCAGCACCCATCAAAGATGTTGACTTGGGCAGCAAGGTGGTTCAGTCAGCAAAGGTGCTTGCTGCCAAGTGTGCTGATCTGAGTTTGATCTCTGGGACCCAAGTGGTGGAAGGAGAGAAGAGCGACTTCTGCAGGTTTTCCTACTGTGATGTAGCCATGTTCTATCATGTGACTGTGGCTTGCAAGCTCATAACACTGGATGGATGGATGATGGATGGATGGATGGATGGATGGATGGATGGATGGATGGATGGAAAATTTAAAATTTTGGGGTCCTGGCAGAGAATACAAAACTGCAGAGAGAGAGAGAGAGAGAGAGAGAGAGAGAGAAGAGATGCCGTATTTCGAAATTAACAGACACCAGATATCAAATATATACAAGTTGTTACAGTGAATCTTATTTGGTTTCATTTAGACAGAATCCCACACTGTAGTCTAGGCTGGCTTCAGACTCACACCAATCCTCCTGCCTCAGCCTCTGAGAGTTAGAATGCCAAGCACGGCACCGCCACACCCCAGCAATGCAATTTATTTTATGTCGTGTTCAGACTGGCTTGTAAAAATTCCGTGGAATTGGGAAACAGTCCCCTGGGGTGGAAGCATTGCTTTCTCTACCCTGAGTGACCAGCCCTCTGGCTTCTGTCCTCTTCCTTCCCATTCTGTAAGGAATGAACCAATGAATACACTCCTTACCCCACTGCTAGGCAGCACCAGGAATTTCTAGGAACATCCGTGGTCTTTGCTTCAGTTCTTGCAAATGTCACTGGATTCCCAAATATAATCTTTTCCCTCCCAAATCATTTTGATACCATTTACAGTATATCCTTCCATCATTTGTAATTTATTTGTGTGTGTGTGTGTGTGTGTGTGTGTGTGTGTGTGTGTGTATGAGTATAAACACATGCATGCTATGACATGCAGGTAGTGATCAGAGGGCAACTTGTGAGAGTTGGTTCTCTCCATTCACCATGTGGGTCCCTGGGGATTGAACTCAGGCTGTCAGGCTTGGCAGCAAGCACTCTTAACCGACTGAGCCATTTAGTCAGCCTTACTGCCTATTATCTGAAACAACACCACATTAAATCCTGTTTTTCTGATTAGAACAATTAATCACTAGCCTTGATTTCCCCATCTATGAAATGGGAACAAACAGATTGGCCAGGTTCTTTATTTTTTATTTTAGGGGGGGGGTGGGGAGAGAGAGAGAGAGAGAGAGAGAGAGAGAGAGAGAGAGAGAGAGAGAGAGGCTATCACACTGCCTTCTATCCCCAGACAAAGCCTGGCTATCTCCTCTTCTTCTACCCAGGCCTGAGAGAGATGAATCGTCTCTTCTAGAAAATGCCTACAAATTGAGCAGGGTCTATTTAAGGGAAAGAGGTCCAGTAATAGTCCAATTGGGAGTATGAACGAGAAAAAGAGCGGCTCCTCTCCATGTCCGAGGATGGGCAATTACTGCCAGGCATTTTTCGGATAAAATAGAAGACAGAGAAATCGCAACCAGGAGCCCCAATTATGGGAAGTCATTCTTGGGCAGAAAAACTGCTACCCTGTGTTCAGCTGCAGACTGCAGTGTGTGCGCGTGCACGTGTGGTGTGTGTGTGAGAGAGTGTGTGCAAGTGCGTGTGTATGTGTGTGTGCATGTGTGTGAGTATATGTGTGTATGGGTGTATATGCATGTGTGTGTGAATGTATGTGTGTGAGTATGTGTGAGTGTGTGTGCATGTGTTTGTGAGTATGTGTGAGTGTGTGTGTGCATGTGTGTGAGAGTATGTGTGAGTATGTGTGTGCATGTGTGTGTGAGTATGTGTGTGTGCATATGTGTGAGCATATGTGAGTGTGTGTGTGCATGTGTATGTGTGAGTGTAGGTGTGTGAATGTATGTGTGAATGTGCATGTGGGGTGAGAGTGTGTGTGCATGTGTGTGTATGTGAGTGTGTGTGCATGTGAGTGCATGTTTGTGTGTGAATGTGTGTATGAGTGTGTGTGTGTGTGTGTGTGTGTGTGTGTGTGTGTGTGTGTTTGTCAGGGATGGGGTAGGGTGGGCAGGACATGAGATGATGAGGTCATTAGAGTCATCAAAGGCAAAACGTGAGAATTTAGCAGGGGCAGTGTCTAACCTTTCTGAGCTCCAAGGCTGGGTTGGGGGATGGAGGATGGAGGGGTAGTTTAGGAGCTCCTGTGGGTTCTGCTTTCTCCTGGTTGGTGTGGGATGAGTTCATCATTTCCTGGGCTGTGTTTGCTGTCCAGCCACAAGATGTCTTTTAAGTAAAGCAAGGATCCCTCACCTGTGTGAACTTCTGGACTGGAAGACAGAGAGTGCCAGCATCTGAAGCTACAATGAACATCTTTAGGAAGTGAGCTGCTTGTGTACATCCAACAACACCCTAAAAGTAATCTCAGTTACAGAGCTGTCAGATTCCATGCTGCAGTTCCCGTGATGCCCCTTGCCTGATAGTCAAGAAGAACTGGAGAGAACTCTAGGGCCTGTCGTCTCCAGGAACAACATCAGACAGATGCCAAAGGGATGCAGAACCTCCAACACAAACCATCGGTCTATATTTAAAAAAACAAAACCAAAAACCAACGCATATATGATTCGGTTTACAAGAATGTAGTCTAACCAGGCACAACAGTGATGGTTGCCAGGAGAGAACTGATGGCTAAGAGGAAGATAGGGAGGAAGGGAGAGAGGCAGAGAGGAACACTGGAAAAAAAATGGGAAGCAGGACTTGGCTTTCAGCCATGGGGTAAGCACCTCAGGGGACGATCAGCCTTGGAAGCCTTGGCCACCCCCGGCTGGTGCCAGAGAAGAGCCCGTCCAAGACCTTCTCTGGGACACCAGGGGCCATCCACGCCCGGACACCAAGCCCCACAACAGGGGTCAGGGGAGGCTGCCTGGATTCCCCAGGGAACTGGTTGCTGGCACAGGTCCAGCCTAGAGGTGATCTTGGGAGACACCCCCCTACACACACACACACACACACACACACACACACACACACACACACACACAGAGAGAGAGAGAGAGAGAGAGAGAGAGAGAGAGAGAGAGAGAGAGAGAGAGAGACCCCTGCCTTTGTGCCAGATCTCTGGGCTGGGAAGACCAGAGATGAAATTTTCGGCTTTCCTCCTACCTTTTGGGTCTGTGTTCTGTGCACAAAATCCCATTTATTGGGAGACATAAAAAGGGTTTTAGCTCCCTTTTTGTAACCATGATCTGCATTTGCCCTCCCCCTCCGGCCCCCCAGACTCCTCGAAGCTACCCTAAAAAGGGAGACAGCACTGTCCCCAGCTCAGAGCTGTACCCTGCTTGCTCAGGGTCCCCTGTTAGAGCTGAGCATCTACCTACAAGGCAAAAGGCGCCGTGTCCCCTGCTCGCTGAGTTTATTTGAAATTCTGCTTATGGGTTCTCCAGGATGGGTGTAACACATTCCATGTCTGGCATGCAGTAGGCGCTCGATAAACGTCTGTGTTTCCAGGGAAGAAAGAAGTTTTGCTCAGGGTTTGGGAGTGTTAATGGAACTAACCACAGGCAAAATGCTTAGCCCAGGAGCTCAATGAATGTCTGTTGTTTGTTTGTTTGTTTTGTTTTTCATTATTACTGAGTACAATTCCTTGTTCTTGCTCACAACCAACCCAAGTTTTGAAAAATTCGAACCCAGAGCCGTGTGAGTGGGGGGGGGGGGAGTAGGGCAGGGATTTGGAGAGCAGAGACTAGAGAACCAGGAGATTTTTTTTATCTGGCACCAGATGGTTGAGCGCAGAGTGAGTAGAGACAGAGACATGGCGGGTCAGGTTTGCGAAGATCCAGGTACTGCATCCCATTTGACAGACTGGGAAACTGAGCCACAGGTCTTTTCTTTACCAGTCTTTACCGATATCACATCCAGGCATCTGGCTCAAGGTTGCTTTCTGTTATCACTTAGTGTCCTATGAATCTCAATCTGGATCAAAGAATGAGCCTGCTAACCTGTGTGCTTTCCCCAACTTCTTGGTATTGTTGCTGTTGGGTTCAGTCAACTCGTTTCTACCCCAGGCAGAACATCATCTTCCCGGTGAGAGGTCTGTCTTGAGCTATAATAGCCGACACACTTCCGGGTCCATCATAGACTTTCAAGAAACTGATCTGGGTGTACAGATAAATGAGGAAACATTCTAGAAAGAGTCTGAGACACGGGTTTAAGAAAACTGAACAACGTATTGTTCAGGGAATTGTCTGACTTGGAGCAGGGTGCATGCATCCTGAGGGGTGGATGAGGATCTCTCTAGGCACTTGCTGTTGGGTGTGCCTGTGGAGGCAGAGTCTTTAAGGTACCAAGAGCACAGGACATAGTACAGGTTTATGGGGTTCTGGTGGGATGGTGTTGCTTCCTGTCCTAGGGAGTGGACGTGTCTGCATCTCAGGTTCATGTGAATCTAAAGCTAGAGGAGACCCTAGAAGAAGGTAGAGTGAGCTCACAGCCTTGCTCATCCTCTGCATGCTGCAACTTTGCAGAGATGTTCAAACCTGACCCCCTAAGGTGACCACTCCATCTCTGAATAAATGTGGGCATTCCCTCTGAACGGTCCTCTATAGCTGGAGTGAGCCTGGTCTCATATATTCATGAAGCCTCCCAGGGTCATTTGAGGGTTTCCCCTTCCGCCTTAGTGTGCAGTGGCCTGGGATACATTGGAAGATGGAGATAAACTAAGCCCCCTAGAAGAAAGTCCCATGATTCCCGAAGAACAAAGCAGTGACTACCTGGCTGTTCTCGTCTATGCTGGTTAGTTTTTGTCATCGTGGCACAAGCTACAGTCACCTGGGAAGAGGAAACCTCATTTGAGGAGTTGCCTCCATCAGATTGGCCTCTGGACCTGTCTGTGGGGCATTGTCTTAGTTAACACATATGATATGAGAGGGCAAGCCCACTATGGTCGGCACCATTCCTAGGCAAGCGGTCCTGAGTGCTATAAGAAACAGGCTGAGCAAGCCAAGAGGAGTAAGCCAGTAAGCAGCACCCCTCCATGGTTTCTGCATCAGTTCCTACATCCAGGTTCCTGCCTTGGTTTCCCTTGAGAATGAACTGTAGCCTGTAAGATGAAATAAACCCCTTCCTTCTTCTGGCTGTGGTTTTCTTCCACCACAGCAAGTAGACAAAGACATCTCCCTTGTCCAGGAAGCCATCGGCTGGTCCCATGGGCACCCTACCCAAGCCCCGTGCTTTCACTGAGGTGATACCCAAAGGCTCGGGATAGCCTTCTGCAGAGAGACCAGAATGTGATGGCAATGACCCCTCTCTGCTCAAAATAAGGACAACACAGTGATAATGCTCAACATAGGAGTGTTGATTCAGGCTAAGGCATCGGCTCAGCAGTTAATAGCATCTCCCGTTCTTTCAGATGATTCGGGTTTGATTCTCAGCACTCATTATCAGATGCTAAAAACTGCCTGAAACTCCAGCTCCGGAGGTTCCAGCGCCCTCTTCTGGACTTTGTGGGCACTACATGCACATGGTGCAGACACACACAAAGACATACATAAATAAACTGATTAATTAATTAATTAAAAAAGTGTATGCAGTGTCTGTGGACAACAAGTGGGAGGTATTCTAATGTCCTTGAAAGCTGTACATTGGCTCCATGTGGTCCTTGCTGTTAGGAAATATACACAGAAATACTGGGGACGAGTCACCCAGACCTACAACTTACAAATGGCCCAATGAAGGAGGTAAAGAAGAAACGGGACAACGGGTGGCTAGATAGACAGGGAGAACCTCATAGGAAGGAAGGAACAGAAAACATAAGCACCTGTGTGCTTATTTCCAGTCTTCCTTGCTGCTCCACTTGAAAAAATTATGTAAGAGGGAAAGACAACACCCCAAATGTGGCCATGTTATTGTCCCCACTTTGAAGAAACTGAGATGCAGGAATGTTAGGAGCACTGGGGCATCTGCTCCAGACTCTTGGGCAACTGGGTTACTTGTGTATGCTGGAACACGGGCCTGGAGACACCGTGTGATCCATCTACTGTCAAACAACAGGGAAATGGGTGTAGCTTGGCTTTGGAGTGGTCTGTATGTCTGACCCACTAGGCTATTTGGGCCTCAGCCTACTTTGGATGGGGAGAGAACTAGACGGTCCTGCCGGTCTTCCAGGCTGTGTTAGACATACATCTGTGAGCCCTGCATCCTGTTCCCTCCTCGTCTCATCCTGGGACATGAATTGGAGTTCCTGTCTACCTTCTCCCATCCATTTGGCCCCAGCCACCCCATCCCCAGGCCTGGCCGGCTGGAGTATTTGCCAACGGACACCACATGTGTTAAAGCCTAGCGGCCGCTTCCCCCACCTGACAGTATTTGCTGAGCAAACAACACTAATTCCCTTCCCTGCTTGCCGGAGTCCCCAGAGCAAAGTGTGTTCAGCAGCTCCCTTGACAGCTGAAGCCTCCTCCCCACACCAAGGCCTGGGAAGCTCTAGGAGAGGGACAGAGGCATTCTTGGCTTTGACCAGCATACTCCAGTGCTGGGGTGCTGGGATGCCAGGATGCTGGGATGTCGGGGTGCTGGGATGTCAGGGTGCTGGGATGTCTGGGTGCTGGGATGTCGGGGTGCTAGGATGTCTGGGTGCTGGGATGTCTGGGTGCTGGGATGCCAGGATGCCGGGGTGCCAGGATGCTGGGATGTCGGGGTGCTGGGATGTCAGGGTGCTGGGATGTCAGGGTGCTGGGATGTCAGGGTGCTGGGATGTCAGGATGCCAGGGTGCCAGGATGCTGGGATGTCGGGGTGCTGGGATGTCAGGGTGCTGGGATGTCTGAGTGCTGGGATGTCAGGATGCTGGGGTGCTGGGGTGCTGGGATGTCAGGGTGCTGGGATGTCAGGATGCCGGGGTGCCAGGATGCTGGGATGTTGGGGTGCTGGGATGTCAGGATGCTGGGATGTCGGGGTGCTGGGATGTCAGGGTGCTGGGGTGCTGGGGTGCTGGGATGTCAGGGTGCTGGGATGTCTGGGTGCTGGGATGTCAGGGTGCTGGGATGTCTGGGTGCTGGGATATCTGGGTGCTGGGATGCCTGGGTGCTGGGATGCCAGGATGCTGGAGTGCTGGGATGCAGGGATGTCGGGGTGCCAGGGTGCATGGGTGCTGGGGTAATTGGGTTGCCAGGGATGCCAGGATGCCGGGCAGGGCCTTTATAATCTGGCTTTCCTCTGTATCCACCTTCTGGGCTGTAGATACCGTGTCTGTTCCAGTGTGATATCATTCTTTCCTTCTCGCCTATGGCTTGAGTCAGGCAGGGCAGGCTGTGGGAAGGTTGTGGTGTGGCCTTGCCTCCTACTCAAGAGCGAGAGCGAGAGCGAGCGAGCGTTGTTTCCCCTGGAGCTTATTACAGAAGCAGGAAGCAGATTAACCAACAAGTCAGCTGAGGTGAAGGAAGTGAGTCAGGATAATAGATGGGTGCATTGAGCGAGGGAATCCAGAAAGGCCTCTGGGAGCCCAGACTCCGGGAGGAGAGGGCACAGGAGAGCAAACCCCTTCTCTTGGCAGCTCAGACTCCATGGGGCCTCTGTGGTATGGTCACAGGCCCTGTATTTATTTAAAATGCTGGCGCTGGCGGCAAGATGGCTCATGGGTGAAGGCCCTTGTGGCCCAGACTGGCTTGTCTTTGACCTTTGTAACCAAAGTACAGCCGAGAGAGAAGCAACTCCAAAGAGTTGTCCTCTGACTTCCACGCATCCCTCCACCCCGCTGCTCCCTCACACACACTAAGAATCACTTTGAAAAGACTCAAATAAGGGCTAGAGACACAGCTCAGTTGGTAAAGAGCTTGCCACATATATATGAGGACCCAAGTTCGATTCCCAGGACCAACACCAAAACAAACAAAAGACCCAAGCCTTACGGAGCATGTCTAGGATCCTAGTACAGCTCAGCCTATGTGGTAAGTTCTAGACCAGTGAGAGACTCTGTCTCAAAAACAAAAGATGATGCCCTCCTGGGAAACAACATCCCAGGGTGCCCTCTGACCTACACACACACACACACACACACACACACACACACACACACTTATATACTCACACACATGACTATACTCATAAGTGTATACATATGCACAGTATACATACACAGTATACATGCACACAGTACACATGTACACACATACACACGTGAACTATACTCATAAATGTAAACACACACATGTACACAATACACACGCAGTACACATGCACACAATACATATACACATAGTACACATGCACACACATATACACACATGTGAACTATACTCAAAAGTGTATACACACTCATACAAACAGTCCACACACACAGTACGCATGCACACAGTACACACACACAGTACAGATGCACACAGTACACACACACACAGTACACATGCACACAGTACACATACACAGTACACATGCACATAGTCTACACACACAGTACATATGCACACAGTACACACACACACACAGTACACATGCACACAGTACACACACACACACATAGTACACATGCACACAGTAAATACATTCATAGTACTCATGCCCACACTATACACACACATGAACTATACTCATAAGTGTATACACACTCATACACACAGTGTACACACAGTCCACATGCATACAGAATATACACATACAGTACACATGCACACACACATATACACACATGCAGTATACTCACAAGTGCATACATACTTATGCACACAGTACACATGCACACACACATATATACACAAATATACACATACACACATGCACTATACTCATAAGTATATACGCACAATACACACATACACACACAAACACACACAATTTTGTCACACACAATTTTGTCAGGGCTGTTCTGGTTTGTATAAGGTGTTTTCAGAGAGAAATGGAAGGGAGTCTTCTTAAGGGTCTTAAGGCAAGATGGAAACAGTGTGCAAGCAGAAGGAACCATTCTGAGGCAGGGGCATGCTTATGGATGTTTAAGGGGCAGCATGAACCCCCAGTTCCTCACAGTGAGGTGAGCAGGGGAGGGGTAGCTGCAGATTAGGCAGGGGTGGAGGGACGTGCACGGGGCCCTGTGAGCCAGAGCAGGGTTCTTCTGACTTTGAGCAAAGCTCTGGGTGGATTAGAGTTGCCAAACTGGTGTGGTTCTGTTTCTCTTCAGCGGTACCCTGGTAAGGGCTGACCCCGGAGCTGACACAAGGCACTTGGAGGTGGGAAGGCCAGCAGCAGGGCGGAAGTAAACACACAAAGCTGACTCTCAGGGCCCAACCTCTAACCTGTTCGTGCAGCAAACAACTATTGAGCACCTACTGGATGCCAAGAGCTGCTCGGTCCCAGGGTTTAGCAGAGATGAGCAGAGGCGCAGCTCAGAGATATCACACTCAGACATGACACACACACGTGGGCCAGGTGGTATGGCTGTTACCCATCCCTTGGCTACTTCTGGAACTGGAAACCATGGATCTGAAGATGACAGCTTTATAGCTGGAGATGTGCCAAGGAGATCTCTCTCTCTCTCTCTCTCTCTCTCTCTCTCTCTCTCTCTCTCTCTCTCTCTCTCTCTCGGTGTACTCAAGAAAGGCGTGGCTCCCCAATTTTGGATATATCCACATGATGACCCCTTCTAGGGTACCACACCTCTTGGGATGTCTGAGTTCTGGGCTATGTTAGAAAGAGACCAGGACACACAGTATTGCAAGCTCCTTCCTCTCTGGTCTGTGACAGGATCCTGAGGCCTGCGGGAGGTGGGCAAGGTCCATTAGCCTGCTCAGTCCCTCCCTCTGGGTGCTCAGGCGGTGGCCTGCTCCCCCCCCCCGACTGCCCATGAGCATGGCAGGGGGCTGACTTGGAGGGAACCACTCTAGGATACCCCTCCACTCTTACTCTGGGGACACCCCATTAATTCTTAAGAAACACGAAGTTCCACGGGGCCAGGCCTCGGCTAATGAGGCCTGCTTTCCCAGGATTCCCCCAGGGAGGAGGAATTAGCCACCACTGGCTCCCAGAGCCAATCAGAACCAGAGAAAGCTGGTGCCCAGCATCTCAGCTTCCTAGCTTCCCATCCTCTGGTCCAGGCCACCTTCCCATGTCCCCAGGGGCACAGCCCAAAATGTCATCACTCTGTACCTGTGTCCCTTTGAAAAAAGCAGATTTTTCTGAGGCAATTTTGATCTCTAACGAACAGCGGAGCCGGAGCCACAGTGGAGATTGCCACCATACCCAACTCCCACTGAAAAACCCTCTGCGAATCTCTCTCAGAAATCTGCCCCTCCCCCTATTCCCACATGGCCACAGGTCTTTATATCACTAAGTGGAAGTTGGCACTTGTTAAAGATTTATGTGAAGGGAATAATTCCAATTGTGGGGCTGTGGGTTTGTGCATATTGGTGCATACACACGTGTGTACACACACATGTGTGTAGACATTTGTGTGGAGGCCAGAGGTCATGTTGGGTGTCTTTCTTCAGGAAGCCATCCCCCTTGTTTTCCTGAGATGGGGTCTTTTACTGAACCTAGGGGTCACAGATTAGGCTAGGCTGACTGGCCTGTAAGCCCCAGAGCCTCTCTCCATATCCCAACGCACATACCAGCTTTCTAAAAACGTGAGTTCAAACACAGCTCCTCATGCTTTGGTGGCAAGTGTCTCACAGATGGAACCTGGAGCCCTGTTGTGTCTCTCCATGCACTCAGCCATCTGCCTAGTTTATGTGTTGATGTGCGCCTCTGTGAGTTTATGTGCACTGCATGTATGCAGTTGCCTATGACAGCCAGAAGAGGGCGCCAGATTCTTTGGAACTGGAACTACAGGTAGTTGCGTGTAGGATGTGGAGGGAGTCTGAGTGCATGACTCTGCAGATGTGCATTGTTGGCCTGGACACAGTGTTTACCAAAGATCGATCAGTGTGAACAAACACTAGCGACTTTAGCTTCCTCCCTAATGTTTGCAGCCTGAGTTGGCTCAACTATAGATGCCTCCTACAGAGAGTAGCCAGCCTTTCCTATGTTGGACATAATAAACAGGCTGAGGTTTCAGGTCAGGGAGGTCATCCCATTAGGGTATAACCCCAATTTTCTTACATATCTGTTCTTTCTTCATTTCTGTATTGCCCCTATTCAGGGTCCCAGGATCCAGGCCGTGTAGGTCTCTAGTAGTTGTGAGCCACTATGTGGTAGCTGGAAACTGGATTCTCTGCAAGCACAATTGCTCTTAATGCTGAGGTATCTCTCCAGTCCTCCAGCTCCTAACTATGTACTATGGCTCGGAAACACAGCACCCTGGTTACTGACTCAGAAAGGATGGGCCTTTGTAAATCCATTCTGTTTCTTTAAAAACAGTTTCCTGCATGCACAGACTCATCACAAAGACAGAAACAGAGGGCCCAAGATCCACGCCTAGCATCCCCGCCTTTAACTCTCATGTCAACACGGTCCACGATCATGAAACCACACTTTGTTCTCACACCTCGGGTTTTCTCCATGATCAGACTAGGGTGGTGGGTTTGGATAGGGAGGTCACAATACAGGATGACCCCTCCTCATATCCTAGCCATCCAACACCAACCACACCCTTGTCTTACGACTACTAGAACCAACTGTGAGTGTCTGACTGAAAGTCTGTTTCCTGAGTAATCTCCACTGTAAGCCCACCTTCCCCACTTTCCCCACTTTCCATGGTGCAGCGCCCATCTCTCCCTTTGAGACAGGATCTCATGGAGCTGAGGCTGGCCTTAGACACCTTATGTGTCTAAGGATGGTCTTGGATGTCTCATCTTCCTGTTTCCACCTTCTGTGTCGTGGGATTACAGATGCAATACACATAAAGCGCTGGAGATCCAAGCCGGAGCTTTGCGCATGCTTGGAGAGCACTCCAGCGCTTTAAACTGCATCCCTGGACCTGCACTGCATTCTGGGAATGGGAGTCACTGGCCTCACTCCTGCCTTGCCCTGCCCCCGCACTCCCAGCTGTAGGATTAGGGTGTTTAGATCCACTTCCTGAGGGAACAGCCCAGAGCCACGAGGTCCACCTGAGAGAACGCCCACTGGCCAAGGAATCTGAGCAAATACAATTAATAACGTAGAAAGGAGCTCAAACTCATCCTCGCGGTCGGAGCAGGGGAATGTTAGTGAATGTCGACTTTTTGCATACTCAGGGATCTCTGCTGTGTTTCCGTGTTTTTTGAGACAGGGTTTCACCATGTAGCCCAGGCTGGTCTCAAAATCACAGAGATCCATCTGCTTGCCTCTATCTCAAGGGTGCTGGAGAGGGGATTAAAAGTGCACCACCACGGCAAGCAATGATTTCTTTTTATGTGTGGCCATATCTATCATTTATATATCTGTCTGTCTGTCTGTCTATCATCTGTCTATCCATCTGTCTATCATCTGTCTATCCATCTGTCTGTATGTGCCATCTATCATTTGTCTTTTATCTACCTATCAATAATCTCTCCATCCACCCATCCATCCATCCATCCATCCATCCACCCTCTATATACCTATAATCCATTGGTTATAACTTTAAAATATGGGTACGCTGGGACCCCATTTTGTTCTACAAGGTTCCACAGGTTTTGCATAGTCACAGTGCTTTACCCATTAGCCCAGCATCTTACAGAATAAGTTTACCATACTAAAACTTTCCCCTGCCTGAGTCAGCTCTCACTCTGAGCCCTGAGTCCACAGTGAACCTTGAGGTTTACTCATGATCTCTATGCCTTTGTATGTTCTAGGACATCTCACGAGTAGAATCCTGTGATCTAGACCCTATGATCTGACTTCTCTTTCACCAAATAGTGCACACTTAGTACCTCTCTGTGTCAGGCTGGGGAGAGGGCTGGGTGTGAAAGGTCACATGAGGACCTGAGTTTGATATGTAAAAATGGTATGGTGGTGGCATATGTCTCCTGCAGGGGCAGGAGGATTCTTGGAGCTCATGGTCCAGCCCAGTTGAATTTGTGAGCACCAGTTAATAAAGAGAGGAAGGTGAGGAGATTGCCTAGTCTATCCATAGCAGCAAAATGTCTGACTTGAGTATACACTGAATTCTTATCCAAAGCTGACAACAATCATTCAATCAACAAACATCTATCAGGCACCTATGTTTTTAGTGTCTTTTTCCTTAGATTCTATTGTGTATGTTATTGTACTGGCTGGTTCTGTGTGTCAACGTGACACAGGCTGGAGTTATCACAGAGAAAGGAGCTTCCGTTGGGGAAATGCCTCCATGAGATCCAGCTGTGGGGCATTTTCTCAATTAGTGATCAAGTGGGGAGGACCCCCTTGTGGGTGGTAGTCTTGGGTTCTATAAGAAAGCAAGCTGAGCAAGCCAGTAAGGAACATCCCTCCATGGCTTCTGCATCAGCTCCTGCTTCCTGAGCTGCTTGAGTTCCTGTCCTGACTTCCTTTGGTGATAAACAGCAATGTGGAAGTGTAAGCTGAATAAACCCTTTCCTTCCCAACTTGCTTCTTGGTCATGATGTTTGTGCAGGAATAGAAACCCTGACGAAGACAGTTATAAATATGGCTACATCAGTCTGAATTTTTAGTTAGTATTCCTCTGCCTTTTTGGCCCTAACACTTTAAAAAAAAATGTCAACAATGTTATATTTTATCTGACTCAAGAAACTCTGATCTTTTAGCAAAATCCATTATTCATTCATTCATTCATGATATGTATGTGCAAGTGTGCTCATCCAACCATCAATACTAGGCATCTTCCTTGATGTCACTCTTATTTAACGATATTATTATTGTTGTTGTTGTTGTTAATTACATTTATTTCTTTGTGTATAAATGGTCACGTATGCCACAGTAAGCTTGTGGTGCTCAATGTACCACACACAGGAGCTAGTCTCCTTTTCCATCATTCGAGTTCCCAGGGATCAGACTCTGGTTGTCAGGCTTGGAGGTGAGCTATCTCATCTCTACTGTAGTTTTTGCTAGGTTGTTATTTTACGTGTATATCTTTGCATGCCTGTATGTTTAGGTGTATCTCGTGCATGCAGGTTCACAGAGACCAGAAGAGGGATCAGAGCCCCTGGGACTGGAGTTATAGATGGCTGCGAGCCTCCATGTGAGTGCTGGGAACCGAACTCAGATCTTCTACAAGAGAAGTAGGAGCTCTTCCCTTCCAAGCTGGCTTTCTGGCCCCTCCATCTTCTTTCATCTGAACCTAGAGCTCACTGATTTGTCTCTATCAGGCTGGTTGGCCAATGAACCCCAGGGATTCTTCACCTTTACAGTAGGATCCTACCCCAGCAGCAGGATTACAGGTATTTACTGTCATAAATATGCCATGCATGGTTTTTTTTTTTTACATGTGTTCTGGGAATCTAATCTCATGTCCTTTTATTTTTTTTATTTTTTAATGTATGTGAGTACCCTGTCACTGTCTTCAGACACACCAGAAGAGGGCATTGGATCCCATTGCAGATGGTTGTGAGCCACCCTGTGGTTGCTGGGAATTGAACTCAGGACCTCTGGAAGAGCAATCAGTGCCCTTAACTGCTGAAAGGTCTCTCCAGCCCCTGAACTCATGTTTTAATGCTTGTCTAGGAAACGCTTTTACCCACAGGGCCATCATCCCCTTAGTCTCTCTCTTTTGTTGGATACATTTAAACCATTTATGTTTATTGTAATTTGTGCAGATGAAGTAACTGTTGCCAGTTCAGTTTTCACTTTGGCCACTTTAAGAGCACATTCTGTGTGGGGCCCCTCCCCCGCTCTGCTCTCTGTAGAGCAGATAGAAACCATTGCCATCACCTTGCTGTCTGGGAAATTACACACTCTCTTTTCCTTCTTTTAGTGATTCTGCTTAAAAGTATGTTTATTTGCTCTCTCTATAGAGCCCTCAGTCAGAGCCTTCACAGCTGCCCGAGTTGCTCAGAACCTGAACCTGTTGCCTTGGGCTGCTCTCAATTCACACAATTCTAACACCATTGGGTGTTTGAGGTTGACCTAGCGCCTTGAGCAGGCTAAGCAATCGCTTCACCGCTGAGCCAAAGCCCCAGCTCTCTTTTGACATTTTTTTCATTTTCAGATAAGGTCTCAGGAAATGGCCCAGGTTAGACCTGAATTTACTCTGTAGCCCAGGCTGACCTTGGATTTGTAATCCTCCTGCTTTGACCTCCCCAGTGTTGGGATTAACAGGCCTGAGGCACAAGGCTGTGCGGTCCTGGTGTCTGTCATTCTAAGGTTTTAAAACCCCAGCAATGCTCACACTTTATATTTTATCCTAAGATTTATTAATTTGATATTCTGTATTCCCACGACTTACATAGCTCTAAAACTTCAGTGATCTGTTACCCGACATCTAATACGTATCAATTATTTAGCTCCGCATGCTAGAATTTTTTTATTCTAAGGTTTTACTCAGTACATTTGTTAACATTTCATGAGTCTGCAAACTGGTGGCTTCATGGGTTCTATTTTTTAAAGACATTTCCAATTCTGTAATTCTATGGATATGAAGTCTTATAAAGCGATGATTCTAGAATCTCCAGGTCTAATGTAGATTTATATAAATCTTATTCCCCACCCAATTCGGGCTTATTTCTTTTTCTTTGTTTAAAGATGGAATCTTTCAATGTAGCCCCAAGCTGGCCTCAAACTCAAAGAAATCCTTCTGCCTCTGCCTCCCCATTTCTGAGATTACAGCTATGTCTCAACTTAGAATCCGTATTTTTTTTTTGGTTTGGTTTTCTTGAGACAGGGCTTCTCTGTATAGCCCTGGCTGTCCTGGAACTCACTCTGTAGACCAGGTTGGCCTCGAACTCAGAAATTCGCCTGCCTCTGCCTCCCAAGTACTGGGATTAAAGGCGTGTGCCACCACTGCCTGGCGAATTCTGTATTTTTAAAGTATTACTACTACTACCACCACCACCACCACCACCACCACCACCACCACTACTACTACTGTTTTTGAGACAGAGTTTCTCTCTATTATGTAGTTCCAGCTGTCCTGGAAATCACTATGTAGAATAGGCTGCCCTTGAATTCACAGAGTTCCACCTGTCTCTGCATCCTGAGTTCTGGGATTAAAAGTGGGCACCACCGTGCTCAGTCTGGCATTATTATTTTTAAAAACATTTATTTTTAACTGTGCGTGTGCATATACATGTACATGAGTGCAGTTACCCATAGAGGCCAGAGGAGGGCGCTGGATATCCTGAAGCTGTGGTCATTGGAGACTGAGCTGCCCGCTGTGCATGCTGGGAACAGAATACAGCAAGAGCTCCTAACCACGGAACCATCTCTCCTGCTCCATGATGGGTCCTTGAGAGACTCGGACACAGGACCCCAGCATGTGCTGTAACTTGCAGGTTGCTTATCTGCAGACTCTGGGACCTGGTATGGATGGAGATATGATAGGTGCTGTCTACATCTCTTTCTACCTTAAAATACTACCTGGAGCAGAGCTTGCTCAAAACCCAATTTTGTTCGCATCTCTTTACAATTTATGATCCTTCTTTGCTAGGAAATGGAGATAAGGGAACGTGTGTGTGTGTGTGTGTGTGTGTGTGTGTGTGTGTGTGTGTGTGTGAGCATCTTGTAGCATACAGGGGCTGTCTGAAGCTGCTCTCTCCGTCCCCATTTTCTCTTTCTTATGGTCTTCCTATCTCTCAGAGGGGGCACATCTGGTTGGGAGCTTCAGTGGCAAATGTGGGGACCTTCATTCTGTCCCTTAGGACTGCATTTGGTAGCAAGTAATGGTGGTGCAGAGCCAGCCACTTGAATAGTTCCCCTGGTAACTAGAAATCGAGAGGAGGAAGGCTATGCAGTGCAGGCAGATGGGGCAGAAGGACTAAGCACTCTCCCTAGGGTATTGCCCCAGACCAGGCGGTACGACTACTCACTGCTACAGAGAAGTCTGGATAGGTTTTCCAGCTAAATTGCTGCCCTGACAGAAGAAGACAGTGAAGGGTAGCTAGTGATCAGTAAGTAGCAAATGTCACACCAATAAAAACTTAAAGTGAGAGAAGATACCTAAGCGTACATATGCAGCCATCAGGCACAGCTGTATACAGGAGCTTAATAGTGTTGTCTGTTATTATGGTTCTCTGGGCTCCCTGATGGTGATGGGAACTTGTGACGGATCTCAGGATCTCATAGCAGCTTCATGATCCAGGATACGAGAACAAGTCTTTCTTGATGATTCCAATTCCAACAAGAAGTCACGGCTCCCTGTACTGTGTCCTGACCGGGGTCACAGGTCTACACCTTACTAATAATCTATTGCATCTAGGGACAGTGCTTGTGCTGGGAGACTGACTCTGAGTGTCCATTCTGGGCAGCGTCCTTGCTTGGATCATCAGGATAGGTGGAGGCTGTCCCGTTGATGTTAAGTGGACTGACAGTAGCTAAGGGGTAGTTAGGGGTCACCACCATTATCACCATTATCATCATCATCGTCATCATCATCACCATCACCCGCACCCCCTACCACTGTACTTATTAATATAATTACCCTGCCAGGAAGACATCCGTACACTCACAAGACATCCTAGTTCTCAAACACCAAGATCTCAAACACCAGAACTCAGCCCTACCACCTGTCCTTCTTTGTCACATCCCCAGCAACAATCCTGGCTCCAATTTTTACCTTTAAAAAGAGGGGGTTAGGGGCTCTTGGGCTGGATATGGCAATGTTACTAATCCTAGCACACAGTGCTGGGGTAACAGAGGCCATTGGATGTATATAGTTAGTTTGAGGCCAGCCTGAACTACATGAAAGCTCATCTCAGACAAAAACCAAAGACATTACCCTAAAGGTCTCCGTTCACAGACGACTCAGGAAGAGCACACTGACCCCCGCCTTTAAATACATCTCTCTCCGGTTCCAGGCCCATCCCTGTTGGAAAAAATGACTCTCACAAAAGATCCCTCTGCAGCAATTATCTAAATGGGAGGCTGGGAGGGGGGAGCCATTTAGAATCCACTTCATTGCGGGATTACCTAATTAATTAACGGTTTCGCTGACAACTCGTTGGAGAAGTGTGTTAAACAGGAGCGCAGTGGGCCGTGATTTATAGACTCTGACACCCCCCTCCTGGCCTCTCCACCTCCCTCCTTCCTGCCCTCATGCAGCCCCCACCCCACCCCTGGCCATCCCACTTGGCCTGAGAGGACCCTCGCCCATCCAGGCTCCCTCTGGAGTCTGGGGTGTATGGAGATGACAGAAGGGCGCTGGGGAGGGAGACAATGGGGAGCTGAGAGGGCAGCTGAGATTGAGGGAATGGTCGCATCTGCCCCTTGCCCCCAGCCCAGAACCACTCCATCTGTGCGGACCCTGCACGTGGGACCCCCCGTGGGCACCGCCCAGGCTGGGCTGCTTCCTCTAGAAACTCTGGAGTTATCCAGACGCTGCGTCTCTCCGCTTGGAGAAGCGTGAAAGGTCGGAGGGGTTCAGAAACTTAGTTTTGACTTTCTTACCGGAAAGGGTTTTCCAACTTCCGGTCGATGAAAGATAAAGGCTGGGGTGTGGTTCAGTTGGCAAAGTACTGCCCGGCGTGCATCCCAGTGTGGCGTGGAACAGGCTATGGTGGTGCCCACGGGGGATCCGACTACTGCTTGGGGAAGAGGCAAGAAGCTTAGATAGAAGCTCAAGGTCAAGCTTGGATACACAAGATGCCCCTCCCCCCTCCGTCGTAAAAACAAATAATTTAAAAACAGAAACACAAAGTCCTGGGATGAGAGACAGGGAAATGCGGGTCAGCATAAGTTCCGCCAACACCTGTGTCATGGATGGTGTTGTGTCGGACGCGCGAAGGTCAGTCACCCAGACAAGGTCCACACCCATGGAAACGCGGTCCTGGTGTGAGCCAGGTTTTCAACAGTGGGGACCAGTTCCTGGAGAAGTTAAAGCCAAACGCTTGATGGAAAAAAAAAATCTCACTAAAGGGGGCCTGTGACTTGATGTTGTGAGTCCCAGGCTAGCCCAGTTCTGCCTTCTAGCTCAGTGTCTTCCTGCTGTTTCCTGTCCCCATGTTTACTGGGTGATGGGACAACGGTCCTAGCCACCGGAGGTTTCCGGTCAAAACTCTGAGTGGGTGATTCTTTTCCTTGGGAGGGGATCCAGAATGTTCGCGACATCTTAGAAGGATGGGCAACTCTGCCGGCTTCTGGTTAGCTTCCCTGGGGCTCGAGTCTCTCCTCCACTGTTCTAGAAAGATCCTGCTAGTCTTTCACACCAGGAGCAAAAGGGATCAGAAATCCTAACAAAAGCGACACTCTGCCATATAGGGCAGTCCACCTTTCCCTGAATTCTCCCCCATCCTAAGGACGTTGCCTCCATATTGGTTCTGACCACTCCGCTGCCCCCACTCGCTAAGGACCAGGTCAGGAGGGAGCTAAAGGTGTCCAAGTGAGGTGACGGCGCCCACGGAGATCTTTTTCTCTCGGGAAGTGGGATCTTTGACTGGAGAAACCTTCCTGCCAGGGGCTCCCCAGGGTCAGTGTATGTGTGTGTGTGTGTGTGCGTGTGTAAAATGATAAAAGATGCCCACAGCAGTCAGAGTCCAGCACAGAAGCTCTTGGAAGCAGACTCTTTGCGAGAATTCACTACGCTGTGGGTGGTGAACCCCTACTCACATTTTACAGGTGAACAAAGAGTCATTAGAAAAATAATGGGGTTCAATATACAAACTTCTGTAAATGTTTAAATATAAGGTTAGTCCCAGGCAAGTGTGAAGGGCCCAGTCAGGGTTGTGATGCTTTGGTGTTTCCCATGGACACAGACCCTGCTAACCGTGGGCTCCACACCTCCTCACTAATTCATGCTTTCTAAGACAGCGCGGGGGTTGGGGGGTGGAGGGTGGCACCAGAGAGGGCAAGCCCTTGCCCTAAGGATGCACAGCAGATCCTGTGTCTCTTGGTTGAGTGAAAAGGCCTACGAGAAAAGGTTGAGTGAAGTGACCTCTGAGACTGGTCACTTAGGGGTTCAGCAAAACCCCGCGGCTACTGAACTGGTCACGCGTGGCCATTCAACCTGATTCTCCCCGGAAGAGAAGCTGATGAAAGGCCGGGGTTTTGTCCGGTTCAGCCTGCAAGTCGGAGGCCCCTGGACAGAACCTTGACCCCCCGCTGCCCCTCTCACCTCGGGCGCAGCCCGGGTTCAAAGCCGCGCTCTCGAGCGCGCGGAGGCCGGGAGGGGGTTAAACCGCTCAGCCCCGCCCGCCGGGCGCAGGAACAGATTTCGCGGTTCACACGGGCACAAAGGCCGCGCGCTCAAAGACGCCGCATTGTCCCCGCCGCGCCGCTCCCACCGCCGCGCGCGAATTAACCCTGTCACCCGGCCTTTGTCGCCGCGCACTTCAGGGCGGCCACAAAGGCGCCAGAACACCCTGCCGTGTTGGCAAGGAGGTGGGGTGGGGGGCTTTCAAGAGGGGATAGTGGAGGGTGGGGGCAGAAGCGGGGGAGGTGGGGGGGAGCAGGACAGGGTGCGGGGACACGAGGTGGGCATAGGGGTAGGAGTGGGGCGCAGGGGTGGGGTTAAAGGTAGAGATGTGGTGCAGGAGTAATAGTGGGGTCCAGGGACATAGATGGGGTGCAATACAGAGTGCAGGGGCGAGGGGGAGAGGCTGCGGGAGGAGGGTAAGGGCCCAGGCACTAGGGGTCTCCTCTGCCCGTGACGGCTCTGTTGGCCTCCTTTACCCGCTCTCTCGGCTATCTGCCCCCCCCCCCGCGAACCCTCCCCCTTGACTCTGTCCCCCTCCCCTAGCTCAGCTTCCCTCTGCTTTTGACTCCATCACTCTGTGTCACTAGGAATCTCTCAAGTCGCTTTGCCCCCATCCCTGTCTCTGGGATGCTGCCTGTTGGCCTCTACTTCAGCGTCTGTCAGCGATCCTTCGAGTGCCGGCTTATCTTTGAAGGCCTGGGCTGCAGAGTGTGGAGGGTACGCATGCACACGCGGACGCACATGTGTGTGCACATGCAGTCACTTAGGGGACTTCTGCCTCCAGGGCCTGTGGATATCTTGGTGGGTGGGGTTGGCTGGCTTGGTGGCTGAAAGATCCCTACAGCATCCCTTTGATAAATACAATATCCCGCAAGGGCACAGGCAGGAAGGGGTGATGTCGTTTCAGGGGGGTGACCCAGCTCAGGAGACCTCCACTACTCCAACCCTCTGAAACCTGAGAGACCTTTCCCAAAGATTGGGTCTGGGATGATGGTGTTCTCTCTCTCTCTCTCTCTCTCTCTCTCTCTCTCTCTCTCTCTCTCTCTCTCTCTCTCTCTGCTCTTCTTGTACCACCGGAAGGACTTGTGGGAGGAGACAAGAACCCCTCACACCTGTCTCAGGGCCTGGGTCACCCTCACTATGCCTTTTCCCAAGCCGTTCTAAGAAGTGGCTAGTAATACTCTCGCTTCATTCTAGGGAAACTGAGGCACAGCTGAGGCAATGGAGTCAGACAGATCCTTGGGTGCCCATTGGCCATCCATAGACTGTTAGTGGACTCCAGACCCGGGTTCTGCCGAGCCATTCCTCAGTGACCTTTCTGTTTTCCAGCCCTCAGCTGGGGTCAGTGAGTGAGGCATTATGGGAAGAAGGTGAAGGTTTGCCCTGTGGGTCATGTGGGGATCCAGTGGGGAGTTTGGGGATTCTCTCTTGTGCATCTTGCCGGCCTTTCTGGTACAGCCCAGGACCACCAGCGTTCCCAGTCTTTGAGTTCATATTCGCATACATCACACAGCCCTCCAGGTGGCTTCAGATCCTAGGACCACCGTATCTGCCCTCCCCACTACAGCTGCTGTCTTTGGTCCCCCTAGGAAGATAGAGACCCCTCATCTGCATCCCTGAACACTCGCCTCCTACTGGAAATGACTCCCTGACTGTCCTGGTCTCTGGTTGGCTCCAGCACCAACCGACCTATACTCAGCTCAGTGGGTCTCTCCTGGAGCCTTCTGCTACAGCTACACTGGGGTGGGGGCAGGGAGGGTCTAGCGGGGCTCTCTCCCTTCCAGAAAGCCCCCTAGCCAGGCCTGCTGGGGGGAGATAAGAAGCAAGCAGCCAGCTCCGCCCCTGTTTCTGTAATCGCCTTCTCACCCCCCTGCCCCGCCCCCACCCCCTGACATCCCACTTTTTTTTTTAACATATATATCATCTTTATGACTGTGGTATGATCTGGGCTGACACTGCATTCATTTAGCCAAGGGCAGGTGGGGTCGTGGGAGACAGCTCACTCATCTGTGCATAGATTCATGGGGGGGGGGGTTGCTGCGAGGCTGAGACACTGGGGACACTGGTGACAACACAATGCCTGGCAGAAAATGGATTTGGGAGTGCCAGGGTCCTTGTGGCCTGTTCTCCGATGGGTTTGGGGTGGGAGGAACCTCTGTCTTCAGGACTCTCACAGTTTAGAAGTGGAGCCTTGAGGGTGCCTGGGGGGGTTATCTCCAGTAGTCCTTTCTCTCCTTCTTTCCTCTTACCCTTCCCTCCCTCCCCCTCCCTCTCTCCCTTCCCCTTCCTTCCCTCCCTCCCCCTCCCTCTCTCTCCTTCCTTCTCTCCTCTTCCCCTTCTCTCCCTCCCCCTCTCTCTCCCTCCCTCCCTCCCCCTCCCTCTCTCCCTTCCCCTTCCTTCCCTCCCTCCCCTCCCTCCCCTCCCTTCTCCTCCCTCCTCCTCCCTCTCCCTCCCTCTCCTTCCCTCTCCCTCCCTCTTCCTCCCTCTCCTCCCTTCCCCCCTCTCCTTCCTTCTCTCCTCTTCCCCTTCTCTCCCTCCCCCTCTCTTCCCCTCCCTCTCTCCCCCTCCCTCTCTCCCTTCCCCTTCCTTTCCTCCCTCCCCCTCCCTCCCTCCCCCTCCCTCCTCCTCCCTCTCTTTCCCTCCCTCTCCTTCCCTCTCCCTCCCTCCTCCTCCCTTTCCTCCCCTCCCCTTCCCTCTCTCTCCTTCCTTCTCTCCTCTTCCCCTTCTCTCCCTCCCCCTCTCCCTCCCTCCCTCCCCCTCCCTCCCCCTCCCTCCTCCACTCCCTCCCTCCCCCTCCCTCCCCCTCCCTCCTCCATCCCCTCCCTCCCCCTCCCTCCCTCTCCTTCCTTCTCTCCTCTTCCCCTTCTCTCCCTCCCTCCCTCTCTCTCCCTCTCCCTCCCTCTCTCTCCATCCTTCAATCCTCTTCCCCTTCTCTCCCTCCCCCTCCCTCCCTCTCTCTCTCCTTCCCTCCCCTCCCTCCCCCTCCCTCCTTCTCCCTCTCCTCTCCTCCCCTCCCCCTCCCTCCCCCTCGTTCCCCCTCCTTCTCCCTCCCTCCCCTCCTCCTTTGCTCCATCCCATCCTTTGTGGGGGTGAACCGGAAACATCTACAGATATCCTGGGCATGCTGCTTGGCACACTGGGAGGTGGAATTGGAGTTGCCCACGCTTACTTTATGTCTTGCCTGTTCCTGGTTCATCAGTGGAACACAGAGGCAACCCTGCCCGCATGGGTGCTCCCTGCTATGCCCGACTCCCTTCAACAACCCTGAGGGATGGCAGTGAGGCCACACTCATGAAGAGGATTGGTTCGGAGCTAAAGCTCATAGTGACAAGTTTTGAGAATTCTGAAATATTTGGTTTATTTTAAAAAAAACCCACAGAAATATTATAAGAACGTGTTTTTTCATTTTAACTCTAGGTGCGGGGGATGTGGGGCTGCTTCAGACTTTTCCACAGCAGCTGACTGTGATTTGCCTTGTGCTGTAGCAGGGGCGTGCTTTTGTCCACTGCAGATAGTGTCCACAATTGTGTGACATATGGAATTCTGGAAACTTTTCAGAGAGTATATAAATGCTAGAGCCCTGAGAGGCAGGGTGGGTGGTTGTTGGTTGATCAGGGGGGTTAGTTGTGGTTTGTTAGTAGCTGTGGTCAAAAAAGCAATGAGAAGGAACTAGATCCATAGATATCTCTCTCTCTCTCTCTCCTCTCTCCTCTCTCCTCTCACCTCTCTCTAGCTCTCCACTCTATCCTTTCTCTCCTATCTAGTGATAGTGGTGAAACCAGATGGATAAAGGATGGGAAGGCCAGGCAGTGGTGACACACACCTTTAATCCCAACACTTGGGAGGCAGAGGCAGGCAGATTTCTGAGTTCGAGGCCAGCCTGGTCTACAGAGTGAGTTCCAGGACAGCCAGGGCTACACAGAGAAACCCTGTCTCGAAAATCAAAACAAAACAAAACAAAAAAAAGGATGAGAAGGAGAGGAAGAAGAAGAAGAAGAGGAGGAGGAGGAGGAAGAAGAAGAGGAAGAACTCGTAATGGAGCAAAGACCAGCTACAAATGCTCCCCTGAAATGATCTGCACATATGCTCAACTCTGGGCCTTGTGTTTGGGGTACACATCTCCATTGGATCTCTCTTCTCCCTGTAAGCAACAGCCAGTGGTGATGGCATGGTCCAGGACTGGCCATGCTGGGTCACATGACTTCAACCTTGTAGGCCCTGCCCACCCCCACCCTCACCCCCACCCATTGCCACTGGACGCCAGCTTCCATGCCAGCCTCTCGTCCCTCTTCCCACCCCTTCTCTGTATTTGACCTCAAAAGGGCCCCCTAGCCCTCAGAACCCCAACCTAACCAAGCTCCTTTAGGGCCACCTCTGAGCTGCTTCACTTCAGCCCTTCCACCTCAGGGCCTTTGCACAGGCTGGTCCCAGCAGGAGCGACTGATCACAGCCCCAAGGCTCACTTTTCAGGGTTGCCCCGCTAGTAGGTGTCTAGGACCCCTATGCCGCCATTTCTCCTACATCTTTCTTTTCCCAACTGGGCTTGCACTGACTCTCCGCAGTTGGTTGAGTTCTTTGCCTTCCGACCTCCCTCCCAGAGAATACTCAGGGTGGGGGCTGGGCTGTTGGATTTTTCTGTTCCTGAATTGGAGAGTTGGAGGGGAGGGGGGGGTCTTATTTAACCCTTGACCGTGGTGTTTGGATTCTTTTAAGTTTTTTTTGTAGATGGGTGAGAAAGAATTCAGAAGAACCTCATGCAGGGGAATGTCCTCACCCCCACCTCCCGCCGCCTGCAGGCTGGCACATTACAGAAGTAGCTTCTGGCTTATACAGAAGGTGAAGGGCTGGTCTCTCTACCAGTCCCAGTGAAACCTACCCACAGCTGGCCACAAGTGCAGGTCTGAGCCTGCCCAGTGTAAAAGTAACACTGGAAAGCTGGTCAAGTCAACTAAGAAAGTGAAAAGGGTTCTCGCACTGGCTTCTGGGAAATGTTGAATGGGGGAGCTTCAGTTCAGGGTGCAGTGGGGGTGGGGATGGTGTATAACAGGCATGAGGGGAGTACAGGGAGATGTCTTGGCTCTCTGTTTTGGGAGATCAGACTGGGTACAGGTTCACCTGAACTTGAAAAGACCACATCAAAGTGGGTACTGAAGGTAATCAATGTTTACCGAAGACCTACTATGTGCTAGAAGTACTGAGGGCCTACTCCATGCTAGACCCTCATGAGGAATGTGTCAGCTCTGTCTTTCTGTCTCTTCTTCGTGGCTGCCAAGACCCTTATTTCAGGGATCAGGGAACAATATCCCAGAGAGGTCAAGCGAGTTGACAGAGGACACACAGCAGAGAAGCACGAGGGCTGGTATTTGAACTTGAGTCAGTACAGAGTCAGTGATTTCTTATGTCACTGATATTGATCTGGCTTCTAAACCAGGGATAAAGATGGTGGTGGTAGGGAGAGGGACTGTGTTAGCTGTTGATAATCTGAGAGTGGAAGGGACAGGGAAGAAGGTTGGATGTGTAGGGGTCAAGCAGCCTGCCCCCCACCCCCACCGACTCCGTCCCCTCCGCCCTGGCTCAAACCTTGGGTGGGGGACGCGGAAGGAGAGCTAAATATCATGTAATTGCCCCGCTCTTCTGTGAAATTTGTTTCGGGACACATTAGTTCCGGTGAATTTAGCCGAACAGCGGGGGAGTTCTGAGAAGCGATTTGCAATTAGCTGCAGCCCCACAGCCCCCCACTGGGACTCGAGGTACTGGCACCAAGAAGAAAATGGCCAAGGGGGTGGAGCAACTGCCAACAGGCAGGGGCAGGCAGAGCTGCTGGTTATTCTAGCAGCTGGCTTCTCTGACCTGGGGGAGCTGGATAGGAATGAAGCAGGGGTCCCCCGACTCTTGAATCCAAGACCTGGCCAGGCCAGAGGGGTATTAGACGCAGCCAACCATTTTGCAGAGGGTGCCGAGTCCCACCTCTGGGCAGCGCTGCCTACTGCTTATCCCACCCCATCCGTGTGGGTACTTAGATCATCTCCCTGAATGCTTGTCAGTTCTCCCAACCCTCAGAGAGACAGGGATGGGATCTGTATTTTGCACGGGAAGAAACTCCTAGAAGGATGAAGGGATTCCTGCAGGGTCACCTGAACGTGCTACTGCGCATGCCCAGGCAAGTGCTCTAGGCCCACGCTGGGCTCCTGGCTCTAGAATATCATCGTGGTAATGAAAGGGCTCCTATGACTGATGACAGACAGAATCACTGTCAGGGTTCATAGTGCTGTCATCCTGTCACCATGGAGCCTTCGGTGCTCAAGGCCTTGGATGGCGGTTTGAGGAGGAGTGAGTCAGGTTGGTTCCACCTATTATTCTCTTATTCCCCATTTCTTCCGGAAGGAGCTGGGTCCTTGGCATTCTGGGCCTCCACCACCGGAGTTCTCTGTGGACTAGGGCCACTGAGGAAAGCTGAGAGAAGGTGGCATTGACCCAAGTATCTCCCCCATTGTGAGTGATGGAGCTATATGCTCATGGATACCCTTTTATGGTGCTTAGCCATCAAGCAACTCAGTGACTCCATCCAAGTGGCAAACACTTGCCCAGATCAGACTTGCAGACTTGCTCCAAGTTTTACGCGTCTCTTGGTGTTATTATTTGTCTATCTTTATTTTTGTTTGTTTGTTTTCAAGGCAGGGCGCTCTCTCTCTCTCTCTCTCTCTCTCTCTCTCTCTCTCTCTCTCTCTCTCTCTCTCTGTTTTCGAGACAGGGTTTTTCTTTATAGCCCCGGCTGTCCTGGAGCTCACTCTGTAGACCAGGCTGACCTCGAACTCAGAAATCCGCCTACCTCTGCCTCCCAAGTGCTGGGATTAAAGGCGTGTGCCACCACTGTCTGGCTCAGGGTTTCTCTCTGTAGCCCTGACACTCACTCTATAGACCAGGCTGGCTTCGAACTCTGAGATCCACCTGCCTCTGCCTCCTGGATGCTGGGATTTAAGGCCTGGACCAACTGTTTTATTTTTGTTTTTTTACTTCTAGAGGTTCCACTCTGTGTGGCCTGGGACTTGACATGATACTGTCATGCTTGGTGGCAAAGCACCTTTTCCCACTTTCTGGGTACCCCCGCCTATTTGAGATAGGGTCTCATGTAGCCCAGGCTGGCCTCAAGTATGTATGTAGCCAAGGATGACCTTGAACTCTTGATCCTCCTGCCCTCACTGCCAAAGCACTAGGATCACAGGCATGTACCACTCTGCCTACTTTGTGCATGACTGGGGATGGAACCCAGAATGTCACATAGGATGGACACACCCACAACACAGTCAGGCACCAGGGAAGAGAATTTGGGGAATCTAAGGAATACAAATCAGTTTTCCTTTAACCAGACCTCTAGTACTGATGCTACTCCCAGACAACAGCTAGAGGGGAAGGCCTGTGTGTCCAGGCTAACCAAACCAGTGCTGCTACATTCCAGAATGAGAGCCTAGGGCTAGGGTAAGCAGAGAAGGCTTCTGGGAAAAGGAAGCCTTGGTCCAGAGCTGTTGTTGAACTACCTGGGGGTTCCAGTGGGGGCTTTAAGCTCCCTCTGCCCAGGCTGGGGGTGTGCCTCACTCCTGTCATTCCTACAAAGAAGTCAGGCCCTGCAGCCCAAGGCCACAAGGCTAAGACATGAATGCCTCCCTAGCTCATTTGGGCTGTCTGGTTTTAGCTTCTCAAATCCTCATATCCTGGGAAAGTGTGCAGCCCCCAGCAAGCTGGCCTGGCTGCTTATCTTATTTGCAGGAACCAGGTTGAGACTGGTGTCCCACACAGCCCCTTCACTGGCCTCACCCCCAGCACCAGCCTGCCGCCTTCCACCCTGCCCCGCCCCCCTCTTCTGAATGCACTGGCTTCCCTCCTGGTCCCCCAGGACTGCCCGATCCCAGGACTTCTGCAGATCTCCTCAGTACACACACTCTCTCTCTCCCTCTGGTTTCTTATCTGAGCGTGTTCTCTGGTTCAGGCGGAGATAAAAGTAAGTCTTAAGACCTGCATCTCCACCAGAGGCGGCCAGCCCTGTCCTCTCCTGGCTCATCCCCTGGCCCGGCCAGATAAAGGGTTAGACCCGAGCACATGTCATTTTCTTTGTGTGGAATCAATATTCACCAAAGTTTATCTGGCCGACATAGCAGGAAGTGCTAATTTCATCCGCGTCAATTATTTTGATGAATGCCCATAATGCCCAGGGTGTGAGGGGAAGATAAAAGAATTACTGTGGGCACACACACGTACACCTTGCACACATGTGCTCAGCCACCACCAGTACATGCAAGGCACATGAGGGAGGAAGGTGGGTGACAGACTTCGGCTCCACCCACTTTGATGATTCAAACCCGTACAAACCTGTTGTCCATGCTTGGCTTTCAAACGATAGCTGTGAATCCTGGGGCAATTTTTGACACATCCCAATTTTTGGCTAGGGAGAAGGAGATGCTAATGGCCTGGAGTGAATAGAGACCAGAGATGTCTCCGATCATCCCACAGTGCACAGCACAGGGGTGTGGCTTGCTTGGCCTGTGTAACACCTGGATTTTATTCTAGCTCTGTAAGGAAGAAATGAATTTTCCAGCTCAAGATTCGATGCTGCCAAGGCTCAGATCTCAGGAACTGAGGTGGTTATTTATTTATCTGTTTATTTATTTGATGCCTGTAAATACAGGATTCTATTTTCTAACAATACCAGCAAGGAAATATTTGGGGATTTTCCACCCCCCCTTTTTTTTGAAGATGGGTTTAAGCAATGAGATGTTAAAATACATGAACAGAAATAAAAAGTGACTCATGTTTGTTATCCTAGCACTTGAGAGGCTGAGGCAGGAGGATTGTAGGTTTGAGCCCAGTCTCTGGGTAATATAGCAAGAGAACTGGAGGGAAAGAGGGAGGGAGAAAGAGAAGGAGAGAGAGTGGGGGAGAGGGAGGGAGGGATGAGGAGGGGGAGGGGAAGAGGGAGAGGGAGAGGGAGTTAAAATGTTACTAGTTAAACAGTGGAGTGGAAATGTGCAGTAGGCACTCAGTACAAACGAAT
>BTHU01000006.1:10442311-10464811 GCA_036184795.1 Tokudaia tokunoshimensis | reverse complement strand
GGGGTCCTTGCCAAGGTGTCCCCCTGAGAAATTACTCCATGCAACAGATCTGGTATAAAGGAAATTTATTAGGGGGAAGGGAAGGGAGTGAGGGTTGAGGGAAGGAGTAGAGGCAGGCAGGCAGGCAGGCAGACAGACAGACAGACAGATAGACAGACAGACAGACAGGAGCAGACCCATGAGGGCAGAGAAGAGGATGGAGCACAGATAAGGACAGAAAGGGGGAGAGCAAGAGAGCAGAGAGAGCGAGAGCGAGAGCGAGAGCGAACAGTTGGGAATATATGGGAACACAGAGAGAACTGGGGTCTGGGGTGGTGGACAATCCTTTTAACTGCCACCTGCACATGATGCAGGTGATGACGAAATGATGACATAAGCAGTTGCTAGGTCCCTGGGAGGAGCCCAGTGAAATCACCTGTAAGCTAACAACCAACACCACCAAGTAGCCAAGATAATATCTCATCCCCATTTTACAGATTAGAAAACTAAGGTTTAGAGAGATTAAGTGGTGTGTGTGTGTGTGTGTGTGTGTGTGTGTGTGTGTGTAAGGGACACAACTTGAACCCAGAGTCCACACCTTCATCCCCACAACCAGGCTCCCTGGCCTGGCAATGTTCCTTTCTCACTCTGCCTCCTCCACACCCAGGAAAGCCAATTCCGAGCGAGCGGGGAGAAGAGATTGAGGGAGGGGCGCAGCGAGGAGGGAGGGGTGCAGCAGGGAGAGACCCCCCCCCATCAATTAACACAAGCTTCATAGAAACGGGAAGCATTCTTGGAGCCTTGCCCTCTTAAAACCTCATATCTCTAATCCCTGCGCCCTCTGACCTTACCCATAATCCCCCGTCTTTTGTACTGCTGCCTAAAACCTTCCTACCCCAAGCTAGCCTTACATCGCCTTTAGGTCCTGAGACCGGGTGGCCGGTGCTGGGCTTGTGGGGGAGGCGGGGGGTGGGTGGGGGAGGAGGAAGACATCTTCCTAAGTGTTTGACCAACAAAATCTAGCTGAATTCCAGCCCCCCCTCACCCCAACCCTTTGCGAGCCCGAACATCCTCCTGAAAGGCCGCGGAGCCTCGCCTCCTCCCTCCCTGCTCCCTCCCGGCTCCCCTGCCTTAGCCCAGACACAAAGCTCCGCCTGGATTATCTTCATTTCCATATGGAGAGCTGTGTAAGCCAGTTCAATGCATGGCCAGTCATTTTGTTCACAACTTTGCAGCAAGCCGGAGCTAAAGCCTCTGGGAAATCAGCCATTCAGCCCGGCTCACCTCGTGCGCGCGCAGAGATCAGTAAACAAGGGGCGAGGGGGTAGGGGAAATCGAGGTTCCTTTGTTAATTACCTCTGGGTCCCGGGTCCTGGTGGAGCTAGCCGCACCCCACAAAAGTCACCGCAGCTCTGGGTTCAGGGTTGTGAAGGGTATATGAATGGGCAGTGTGTGTGTGTGTGTGTGTGTGTGTGTGTGTGTGTGTATACACACACATATATGTTTGCTTTGAAGTGCACTGGGTCAGAGTCTGGTGAGTATGTTTCTTGGAACTGAGCAATAAGGTAAGATCCTATGTCTGTCACACACACACACACAGTGTGTGTGCATGCACCCATTCCTGCCCATTCTTGAGCTATCTCTCTCCCTTCCTTCACTCCCTATCCAACGGGCCTCTCTCTCTCATGACCCTTACTGGGTCCCCACCTTCTCTTCATCTCCCCAGGTGATGTTGGGCCTCCTTGTCTGTCCTTCTGCACCCCACCCCTTCCAGGCCTGCCTTTCAGCCCCCTCTGCTGTCCCCAGAGATCCTTGCATCTCACTGGAGCTGCATGCCTCCTGGGTCCCCCTCTACCCTCACAGGAGTTGGCCTTGGGAATGGCACCAGCGATCCTTTCTGCCTTCCTGGGACTTCCACACCAGCTTCCACGGTGTCCCTTACTACACTCAGGACCAAGGTGTGCTGGGCTCAGGTGTGTAGTATGTTCGTGTGTGTGTGTGTGTGTGTGTGTGTGTGTGTGTGTGTGCATGCACAGGCTTGCGAACCTGTCTCTGTGGTGAGACAGCTGCTTCTTTGGAGAGTAAAGGAAGAGAGCCCAGAGCTGAAGTGAGGAGTCAACCAGCACTTTGGGAAGATCTTGGTTGGATGGGACACCTACCCTATGGCTCCTGTTCTGCCTCCGCCTCTCCTTGGAGGGCCCTGGCCTCTGTCTAAACCACTTGTCTTGTCTGAGAAATGCACGGTCAGTGGTCTCTGGCCAACCCGCTGCTGCCAGGCAGCCTGAGGATGGTGGGCGGGGCCTCTGTGACTGACAACTGCTACAGTTGGCATAGCCACCGCCCGGTCCAAGCAGGTCCCCGTGGAGGGCAACAGCTGTGGTTTCTGTCATCAGACCTCATGCTTCTATATTGGCGGGTTCTATGCCTGCAAGTTCAACCAAGGGTGTAGAAAATACCCAGAGGTAGCCGTGTGTGTGTGTGTGTGTGTGTGTGTGTGTGTGTGTGTGTGTGTACACTGACTGGGTGGGTAAGGGCTTTTAAACCACAATTCTTCTGAACAAGGCAGTGACCTGGGCACACCGCTTGGTAGAGAAAGATGGTAGGTGTGGAAGGATCCAGGGGTGTTTAGTGTGTGCAAGAGGGCATGCGTGGGTTCTGGGTAAGCACCATGCCCTTACACACATGGAGTTGATGTTCTGGGTGTCGGTGTCCGTGGGACATCCTGAAGCTATGTCTGCCATACACAAATCTCTGGCATACTGAATTTATGAAATGTATATTGTATACGCATCTCAATAGATCTTAACAAGAACTCCAGGAGAGCCAGGTGTGGTGACGCATGCCTGTGATTCTAGCACTTGGGAGGCTGAGGCAGAAGGATTGTGAGCCAGCCTGGGCTACACAGGGAGACTCTGCCCCCCTGAAAACAAACAGATAAGAAATCCAGGAGAAGGACCTCAGTCCAGAGGCTCTAACATAGGAAGGATGGCCCAAGATGGAGTCTTTCCTAGGGCTGGGAACATCTCAGTTGGGCTCTGTAGGATGATTAGGAGTTGGCTGATAGACAGATGATATCAGGCCTTGCTGATCCTTGTAGTTTGGGGGAGAGGACCTGGTGAAAACACCAGAAGGATGAGGTGGGGGAATTTCCTCTGTGGCTGTGGAAGAATGTCCCACCTCAGACTCCTAGGAGAGTCTATAACAGGGCAGCTTTGCTTTGGGGTGGGGGAGGTTAACAGAGAGCCTGCACTCTGAAGTCAAATGGCTAGGGAGGACTTGGATCCTAATTTTCTTCATGACTAAAGTGGGGATGTCAGAGGACCCCCTCGATGGGGGTGGGGTTGGCCCAGTGGAAATCAACCTTGGGCTTTAAGTAGAATACAAAATAAATGGAACCCTTCCCATCAGCCCATGGTGCACTGAGCCTTCCCAGTGAGCTCTCTTATCATGATAACCTCGACTTGTCACCACAGGGAAACTGAGTCACAGACAGGTGAAGCTGCTTGACCTGAGCCGTGGCAGCTGGAGGGGTGGAGCTGAGGGACCTGGCCTTGTCCCCACGGCTTCGGTGGGTGTCTGTAGCCACTGTGTTCTCACCCCTCCCATTCTAATGGCTCGTTTCTGTCCCCCCCCCCCCCCCGCTTTCCCCATTTCACCAGAAACTCCATAAAAAAATCCATGAAATCCAGGGTGGAGACAGAGGCATATCCTGACTTCCACGGCGACTCTCCCTGCTTGCATGTGGGACATCATCCTGTGTCCCAGATATGCAGTAAGCAATTTCTGGAAACATCAATGCGTGGTGCTTCAGGGCTTCAGGGCAGACAAAACTGGAGTTCAGTCACTCGGACTCCACTCCACTGCGTGGTCTGAGGCAAATACCTCTTCTCAGAGCCTCCGTTTCCCACCTTTCAAACGGCTTAGAATAATCCCACTTCCCTGGACAGGGCTGGAACGGGCAGTCAGCGAAGTCGAAACTCTCTGGTCCTTGGATACCTGAGAATGAGCCCGTGGCCCATCTGGGTCCCCTGTCCCACGTCCCTGACCTGTGTGTGCAGGGTCAGACTGGAATGCCAAGAGTGGCCTGGCCGGCTTTCCATGACTGCCCGTGCAAGGTGTCAAGACAGCGGGTGATGGATCAGCACGGACACACTCCACAATAGCTCACAGACACTCTATTAGCCGCTGATTGTCTGCCCGGCAGCCCTACTCGGACAGCACTGCCACACATAATGGCCCTGAACAAAGATGGCAGCTGCTTTGTGGAGGGACAGATTTGTGGCAAGTTGAGATAAAATAACAGGGAAGGAGAAAGAAGAGAGGAGATGTGGGTGGGAGGAGAGGAGGTGGGGTGGGGGTGGGGGACATGAAAGGAAGCAGGGGACGGGAAGGGACGGGGGGGGGGGCGCATGGTAGAGGCAGGGCAGAGACAGTGGCTCGGGAGAATCCCAGGCGCTTTGTCCTCCGATCTCTGTGTCAGGAGAAGCAGCACCAGTGGCTTAGGCTGAGCTGATATTTGACGTCCTTGATGTGCTGAGCGGCCTTGAGTCTGCTCCTAGCCGGGCTCTTGAGGGGTGGGTGGGGTCTGGGTCATGAGCTCATGCTAGAGACCAGCTCACAGAGGGTGGAAGGTGGAGGAAAGGGCGAGTGCTCCCCTCTGTCTGTGGCGACTCCTGTGAAGGAGCTCAGCCCCTCCACTGACACTTAACCTTTTCACTGCAAGGAAAGTGAAGGAGGTGGCCTTCTGGGCCCCGGGACTGCCTGGGGTTCAAGTCTACCGTTTTAGTTAGGCTTGGTGGTGACATCTGCAAGATCTCAGGAGGCTGAGGCAGGAAGGTATGGGGATGTGAGGCCAGCCTGGGCGAGAGAGAGAGAGAGAGAGAGAGAGAGAGAGAGAGAGAGAGAGAGAGAGAGAGAGAGAGAGGGAGGAAGGAGGAGGAGGAGGAGGAAGAGAGGGAGGGAAGAAGGGAGAGAGGGAGGAAGAGACAATCCAGGACTGGTAGTTAAAGCCTATAATCTCAACTACTCAGATGCCTAAGGTAGGTAGATGAAGCAGGTTCAAGGCCAGTCTTGGAAACTTAGTGAGACCCTCCTTTAAAATAAGGTTGTGGGTGATAACACATACCTTTAATCCCAGCACTCAGGAAGCAGAGGCAAGCTGTTCTCTGTGTTTGAGGTCAGCCTGGTCTACATAGGCAGGTCCAGGACAGTTAGGGGCTATATAGATCTGGCTAGACCTTGCTTAGCATGTGAGGGGACTCTGGGCTCCATCGCCAGCACCACAGAGTAAGGAGGTAGCATTCTACAGAGGCCATTGAGGATCCGAGAGGTTGCATGGTAGGGACAGAACTTGAACCCAGCTCCAGGACCCATATTTTCTACTGGCCATTTTTTTCTTCACCCACAAAACTTCTAGGGTGGGGCTGGGTGTCAGTAACTCTGATGGTATGTGGGGGGGGCACTAAAGTGACATCTGCATGCTTAAAAGAGAGATATAAGCTGTGCCCTGACCCCACACACTTCCCATAGCTCTCTCTTTCTTCCTGAAGACTGTCATGATGTTCCTTCCTCCAGGAAGCCTTCCCAGCTTCCCTCTGAGACACGGGAGCCCTGTACAGAGGTTACATATGTCATTACATACGGGTCATCTCATGTTCCCTTGTGTCCAGTCCAGATGCATATTATGGATCTGCAGGAGTGGGACAGAATACCTGCCTTCTGACGACTTAGGGACACGTGGTAGTTTCTCATGACAGCTGCAGCTAGGAGCCAGGCCTTGTGGATACAAATGTCATCAGCAGGAGGGACCTCTGGCAGATTTCTCCGCCTGCCTGACCTCAGTTTCCCCTGTGGCCAACGCAGGGCCAGTCAGTTGTACCTGAAGCAGAATTCTAACACCAGCTGGAGCACATGGCTGACCCCCCAGGAAACCCTCTGTGAGACATCCTGTCACTGAGCCTTCTGTGCCCTGCTGTGGCTTTCGATGGAGCTAGGAAACTAATAGCTGCACATGAAGGTTAACACGAGTTGGCACCTGTGGCCTTAAAAAGACACGGATAAACTTGGCAGTGGTGGCACATACCGTTTGTCCCAGCACTCGGAGGGCAGAGGCAGATGGATCTCTGTGGGTTCAAGGCCAGCCTGGTCTACGGAGAGAGTTCACACAGACGAAATTAACTTTGTGTGTGTGCACGTGCATATAGGGACGATTAGGAACTATCCACCTTTGATATTTTTAAGACAGTGTCTCTTGGATCATCTGGTCAATTGAGCCGTCAGGCAGCCAGCCACCTGCCTCTGGGTCTGCCTCCCCAGAGCTGGGATTATAGGTTCAGGACACCATGCCTGGCTCTTTTATTTTTTATCTTTTTAAAATGTGTTCTGGAAAAGCCCAGGTCCTAGCAATTTACTGACCGAGCCTTCGCTAAACCTCCAAATTAATAGCATTCTTTACCCCCGAGTAACCAATATATTCTCCTTTGCCTCTGTCACGGAGCTAGAAAAACCACAATCTAGTTTAATCTTTTGCCCTTTTAAGTCTTTGAGATCTGTTAGGCATTTAGTATTCGAAGCCCATTGACACAGAGCGAGTAGCCCCCGGGCCATAAACAAAGGAAATGGTATTTTGGGGGTTGAGCTAGAGAGATGGCTCAGTGGTTAAAAGAACTTACTGCTTTTGTTGGGGCCTGGGTTCAGTTTCCTGCTCCCACACTGGTGGGTCACAACTTCCTTGTAACTCCAGCTCCAGAGAATCTAGCGCCCTCTACTGGATTCTTCAGGCACCTGCACCCATGTGCCCGGTCCCCCGCCCCCCATATTCCCAATAAAGAAGATAAATTCTTTAGATATGTATAGAATTTTTGTTGGGGCTGAGAGAGGGCTCATCAACAGCCTGCTGCACAAGGTAAGAACCCGGGCTTTAACCCAAGCCGATGTAGGTGTTGTGGGGCATGCCTGCAATCCCAGTGCTGGCGAAAAAGAGGCTTGTGGGTCTCAGGAGCTCAATGGCCAGGCGGCCCTAAGGAATCAGCAAGGCGGGCAGTGGTGGCGCAGGCCTTTAACCCCAGCACTTGGGAGGCAGAGGCAGGCGGATTTCTGAGTTCGACGCCAGCCTGGTCTACAGAGTGAGTTCCGGGACAGCCAGGGCTACACAGAGAAACCCTATCTTGAAAAACAAACAAAAAAAAAGGGGGGGGGGAGGGAGGGAATCAGCAAGGCCTGCTTCAGCAAGAGACCTTGTCTTGAAAAGGAAAGGGGGCGAAGCCTGAGGAGCAACCTTCATGGTTGACCTCTGACCATGCACATGCGCATACACGGGCGTATGTACCTGAACACGCACATGCACCTAGACACTAGCACACACAATATACTGTCGTTTGATCTCCCATCTGGCCTCAAACTCCAAGCAGTCTTCCTGTTTCTTGCAGATGCTAGGATTATGGGCTTCTGGCCTCAAACTCCAAGCAGTCTTCCTGTTTCTTGCAGATGCTAGGATTATGGGCTACTGCGGCGTCTCGCTTTAAAAAGAAAAATTGTTTCAGCTGCAGAGGGCTAGGCCCTCGCTATGTTGATCCAGAACCTTCTTTGAAGGGACCCTAAATTGTGTGGGCGATTTCCTCGATCCAGAAGACCCCATCAATGGGGATCCCATCCAAAAGAAACTAGGGTATCCTTATCCCCCCTCACCCTCGCCCACGGCCCTCCGCCTCTCTGGAAAGGGAGAGCGAGATAACTCAGAACGCTGTGAAATTTGCCACTGTGAGAACAGTTAATTTTTCACACCCAGACGAACTGGCTGGGTTTGTTAAAGCCCAAGATAATCAAATAATCATTGTAACTCATGTCCGCCTCCTGTCTTTCGCTCATTGTACCATTAATGTCCCAGCGGGGGGCGGCTCTGGGTTAGTTCAGACGTAGCCTATTTAGATAACCTTCCGGTTGGTCTTCTGAGAACAAAACCCCCCTCCCGGAGCATCTTACAACAAATGAACCAACCCGCTCTAATCTGCTTATCGCGGTCACCTCTGCACCAGGCCCGCGCATCTCCTGGGCCTGCGGGACGGAGCCAGAGATTTATATGGATATATTTCCGTTTAGAGCGGTGTATACATATATCTGCATGAACCTGCCCAAAGGACTCACCAAACCAGAGTCACAGGCTGTCTCCCGCTCCCCTGGAAAGAATCCCCGGAGGAGACACGACTTGGGTTTGGGGGTCTGGAATGGGCTCACTGCAGGTCGCCACCTGGGGGCCGCGGGCATTGAGGTCCCCACACTTGTGGGTTCCTGTCTCTCCTCTCTGCTCCCCCCCCCCACAGCCTTGCGTGCCTTTCTTGCTTCTTATTTTTAAGCGCTGTCGGTTTTGTTTTTTCTCTCTTCCGCTTCTCTCCTCGCCCCCGCTTACCCCCTCCAGCCCCCCCCCCCCGCCTCCTTCTTTCTCCCTCTCCGATGACCTCTCCCGGTGTCTTTCCTCTTCTGACTCTGACTCTTTGCTGCCTTCGGTATTTCCCTCTCCTTTCTCCTCTCTTCTCCTCCTTTCCTTTCCCCTTCATTCTTTTCCTTCCCCGCCCCGTCCGAGCCTCTCCCCTCCTCCTTAATTCCCATTCTCTTATATTCCCCTTTCCCCTCACCAGCCCCCACCCCGCTTGCGTTCTCCAGATCCCAAGTCCACCCCCACCCCACCCCCCATTTTCCCTTCCCACACCACCTGGCCCCTCTCCCACCTTCCTGCCTCCTCACCCTTCTTCACCTCCCTCCCCATCACCCTGCCACCCTCCCTCCTCCTCCAGTTTTAATTTCTGGTGAATGTGTTCTGGGGGGGGTGGGGGGGAATCTTCTCGATAAATCACTTCTCCGTGGGAATAGCTAATCTGCAGGCACCGGCCACTGTCCCCAGTTCTTAGCAGCACATGTTAAACAGCGATATGGTGGTGACACGGAAACCGCCCATCAGAGAGGCGGAGAGAGGATTTTGAACTTCAATGCTCAGAAAGAAAAAATAGTGAGGGCAAAGATAAGACTCCACAAAGCCTTGGCCCTGAACTGGGAGCCGCATCAGGACAGCAGGCGTGCAGAGGGCGACCGGGACCAGGCTTCACCTCCATGCCTGAGCTCTGCGGGGGGTGGTGGGTGGTGGGGGATGACGGAGGCGGGGCCTGAACCCCTTTCCTGCTATTCGCACCCTGTCTGTGCCATGGGGTGCAGGTCTCCAGAGGACCGGTAGGTAGGATGTATCTCAGCTACCTTCACTCAACTGATTGCATTGGGCAAAAGCCTTATGGGCATGCCTCGGTTTCCCTGTCTGAATCCCTGGAACGTGGATACCTGACATCTGGGGGGAAAGTGGAATGATTGGTTGTGAGTTATGAACACGAACTTAAGTGGGATGTCAGATCCCTTGTAGAATAATCTCTGGGGTGGATGTAGGTTCTACACCCCCCCCCATGCTGTGAACCTCTGGAGCTATTCTCAGGTTGCCCCCTCCCCGGCTGCAGACGGCAGTAACACACTGCCACGGGGAAGCCAAATCTATCCATCTGGGCACGTGCCTTCCACGGGAAAGTCTGATCCCACTTGGCTTATATATTTATTGGGTCCCAGTCTATTTCTTTGCCTTTGTGCCCGGATGCCAAGGGACCAGCCCAGGTCCTCACTGCTACAGAGCAGTGTTAAACAGAGCTTAGCCTGGTCCCGAACGTCCTGATAGAAGTCTCAGGGCTCTGAAAAGTCCAAGCTGCAGGGGCCCTGGATCTGGAGCCTGGGATACTCCTGGGAGCAAATATCCTGAGCTGGAGCTGCCAGCCCTAGCCTGGCACGTCTGTGAGATGGACAGCTTCCTCATCAACCGGAGGCAACCAAGCTCCGATACCTTGATGGGACTCCACTCTGGGATCTTGCTGGTCTGGGTTGGAATCCTACCTCTGCCACTTGCTTGGGGGGAAAGACTTGTGCCTCAGTCTTTCTGACTGTGAGATGGAGGTGGGGGGGAGGCAGAGCTGCACTTCCGGGAGAAGACAGTGCTGACACATAGATGTGAGAGAGAGGTTCTAGGGCTGTTGGTGCTGATTGATGCTGGGAGGAATGGCATGGGCTCTGGGTTCAGATCTCGGCACCATCTCTTACTAGCTGTGCACCCTTGGGAAAATAACTTCAACTCTCCGCGCTTCTGCATAGCATTCTACAGAACGCGTCTGTCACTCTGCAGTGATCTGGGGTGCTCCGGAGTTCCTCAGCTAATGTTGCTGGCCCAGGGACAGATAAACAGCGACCAAGTCACTGACTTCTCGGTCTCTTTCAGAGGGCAGGACTGTTGCTCAGACAGCATCAGTGACCACATAGCGCTTTGTCCTCACTGGACAAAGTTTGAAGGGTGTCCCCGGGCTGTTCCCACAATTGTATCCCAGTGGTACATAGAGGCTTAAAAAAGTGACAGTGGGGGATGGGGATGGATTTTAGGTAAGATCTTAAAACAAAAGAAAGCAAACGAACAAACAAACAAATAAAACCAGAGTTTTGAGGCAGGCGAAGGAATCCATCAGTCAAACACTGGGAGAAGAACAAGACAGGAAGAGGCTGTAGTATGTGCCAAGGTCCTGAGGCACGAGGGACTTATTGAGATAGATTCAGGAGGGTGGAGGAGGCTGGGCCACAGCTGGCAGGTGGAGTGGGGTGTGGGGATTTAAATGAAGCCCTCACGCTTACGTGCAGTTACATTACTGATGGAGCCATCTCCGTTAAGCTTTGAACCAGCATTAACCAGGACCCAGAGGAGGGATCAAAGTTGGTGTGATTCATAGCTCTGGGTCATTCTGGGCTCTGTTTGGAAAACAGCCCTGCAGAGGGCATCGGGGGAGGGAGGCAGGCGTGACTGACAGGCTCCCTCCACAGCAAAGCAAAGCAGCACCTGTCTGTGTATTGCTCTGGTGCCCAGTCCCCAGTCCCGGTGCTGCCAAGCCGGGGGTGGAGGATCTGCAAACGGGTGGGCAGGCACAGTGGGCAAAGCCTGCAGTGATGTGCAATTAAGGCCTGAGCTTCAGAAACACGCTAATAAGAGAATGTGGGCCGAGAGACAGCAGCCTGGCAATTTAAATGATAGCCAGCCCAAGTATGGAGCGTCTAAATGTTCTCTTCCCGAGATTTATGTCAGCACAGACCTGCCTCATTCATTTCTCCCGTTAAGCAGCTACTCATTGGCCACACCTCCCAGCCGCTCTCTGCTAGAAGAGACAGGGGTTGTCTCTGAGGAGGGCTGACCAGAGGGGACTCATGATCTCAGTCATCCTGGGCTGTGCTGAAGGCCTACTGTGTACCTCTCATCCCAGATATCTATTGTGGGGATGTGAGCAGAAGCCCCGATGACTGAGTGTGGTGCCCTCCCCGTCAGTCCAACATTAGGAGGGCCAGGCATGAGAGCGGAAGGTGAGTTTGGGCTGCATAGTGAGACCCTGGCTCACAAAACCAAATTACAGGAATGAATGAACAAAAAGATGAACTACAGGGGCTGAAGAGATGGCTCAGATGTAAGAGCACTGGCTACTCTTCCCAAAGGTCGCAGGTTCAATTCCCAGCACCCACAAAACAGCTCACAACCTTCTCTAACTCCAGTTCCAGGGGATCTGACGCCCTCCCTCTTCTGGCTTCCACAGACACTGCACACATGTGAAAATAGACCCATCAGGTGTCCCAGCCGTACCACATCTGGGTATTTATATAAGGCCTCCAAACTGTCCAGACCAGCCAATCACAGACATTCTCGCTTATCAATGGTAACTGAGACACAAGTCACAAGAACGATGTTACAACGTTGCAGAGCCAACCTAGCTGCCTTTCAGCGGAGGAGCAGGTAAGAAAATATGGTTTAACATGCACAAAAGACTTTTACTGTTACAAGAAACAAAGCAGGGTCATTTGCAGGAGGCACCTGGAGATGACCAGACTAAGAGAATTAACTCATGTTTGTATAGGTGACCAGAAAGCACGAACAAAACCATCCGGAGACTACAGGAGACTCTCTGGAGGTGGAGTCGGGGGTAGAGGATGCCTTAGGAGATGTACCCAGCATACAATATATATTCGATTGAGGATGTCCTTAGAAAGCCCAGCACCACGATGAGTATATGCCATTCTTATGAAAACCATTTTCTGACAAAAAAAATCTTATAATTTTGAATTAAACAATAAATTTTTTTTTAAAAGAGAAAGAAATGCTTGCATGGGCCCAAAGGAGGACCCTCCTGGTGCATATGAAGAAACTGAGGCACAGAGAAAATAAGAACTTGTTCAAGGTCACCAGGCTTGGGAACCCCATGGTGGGATAGAAGCTGTGCCCTCCATTGTAAGCCAGAGTTTTGCTGGTGGCTTAAGAACTCCTTAATGTGACTCCTTTTATCCTTCCCTCCCCCCTCATTCCCTTCCTCCCTCTCTTCTTCTTTCTCTTCCTTTCTTTCTGAGACAGGATCTTATGTTTCCAAAGTTGGGCTTGAACTTGCTAGGTGGCCCCGGGGTGACCTTGAACTCCTAATCTTCCTGCCATTTCCTCCCTGGGATTTCAGGTGTCACCAGCACACAGCAGGCTGGCGCTCTACCACTGGAGCCCAGTCTTAGCCCCTTGGGTCTGTTTCTCATTCACCCCATCTCCACCTAGCTGTCACCACTCTCAGAATTTGTCCTGGAGTCCTGCGTGTATACCCACCACGTCATTCAGACTCCAACCTGGCCAGACTCAATGAGCCAAGAGGACCAGAGCTTGAAACCTCGGAGTTTTGATTGTGTGATTATTTATTATCTGCTGAAAATATTCTTTGAACTAACTTCTTTGTATTTCCTACCCAAAAGCACCTTTTTGAAGTCTGAGCTTGCCTAACATGCAGGAGGTCGGGGGAGAGAACCAAACACACTATTTTAAAAGAGTCTTGGGACCAACACTATACAGAGCATCCCCTTTCCATAAAGAGAAAGTAACAGTAACTAAACACAAGGAGAGAAAGTGATGATATTACATTTACAAATGATGCAGTTGGCAGTGCTCTCTGTGGAGCCCTGCCAGCTCTCTATTTTAAAAACTACTAAACAAACACAGGGATCCCACTCTAATAACTCCATACAGGGAATCACCCAGTAGAAACAGTTGCCAGATGATTTCTTCAAGACTATCAGTAGCTACTTTATTTTGAGAAGGAAACTACCCAAAATGGCAACACAGGTAATAGATAACAAGGACTATTGTGCTGGACTGAACATTCTTGAAGACAATATAGCATACGTGAGTTCCAGTGACCTAAGAACAAATGCAAGAAGTCAAATAAAAGTTACATATATATATATATAAATCACATATATATAAAATTACATATATATAACTTGCGCCTGAGGAATGGGTAAATAAAAATGTGGTTTGTCCATTCAGGGGAATATTATACAGCCACAAGAGAAAGAAAGGAACAGCCCCTACTTCGTGATAAGCCACGAAGTGAGAGAACCAGTCACAAAAGATCAATTGTGTGGTTCCTGTCATGAAACACCCAGATGAGGTAAACCCATAAAGCAGATTTTGGGTAGCCAGTGATGGGGCCAGAAGTCTGGAGTGGTGGCAGAGGAACACAGGCATCTTTTTGAGGTGACAAAATGGGGTACATACAACTTATTGGGGCGACGGCTTCATGGCCTTGTGACTGCACTAAAATCAGACTGAAACTCATGAAGTTCATGCCCACCCTCAGGGGCACAAGGGTCACAGGAGTCGGAGAGTGGGCACATGGTGAGAAGGAGCTAGAAGCTGACTGTGTTCTGTTCTGGGTGGGGAGTGTTTGACAGTGCCTACTGTGTGTGTAAAATCTCCTGTGCCTTAGCACATGTGTGTTACACAACTGTGTGAAGAGAAAGGAAGTAGAGGGAGAGGAGGAAGAGGAGGAGGGGAGCACATGAAGAAGAAGGAGGAAGAGGAGGACATAAAAAAGGAGAAGGAAGAGAAAAGGGAGGAGGGAGAGGTGAGAGAGAGGGGAGAAAGAGGAATAGGGAGGGGAGGAGGGAGAGGAGGGGCAGGGAGGAAGGAGGAGAGGGGGAGAGGGGAGGGGAGAAAGAGAAAGAGGGAGGGGAGGAGGGAGAGGAGGAAGTATTTTCTGAGCACTGTGCCTTGGGCTCAGGGCTCAGCAGTTCTCACCTTGTTCACTTAGTGGGGGACAGGGGCGTACTGGGTTACAGCTATAATATCATTTTTCTGAGGATATGGAAGCTGGGGGTTTGGGAACCTCCAGGTTCTCCTGGATCTACAGAGCTGGATCTGGGCAGCCTGGAGCCCTGGATGCTTCTGATGCTTCTCCTCTTCCTAATTCCTGTGGTCATCTGGATCTCTGGATTTTCCTTGGTGAAGGAAACTCATTTCTACCTAGATGACTGGTCCCATTGCTGGACCATGAGTGTCCCCTTAGCCACTGTGGGACTTGGCCCTGACAGTGTCTGAGGCTTCTCTTGTTTATTTTAGTTTCAGACAAGGTCTCACTAAGTAGCCCAAGTTGGCCTTGAACTCATAATCCTCTTGCTCCAGCCTCCTGAGTGCTGGGTTACAAGTGTGTGCCGATGTATCTGGTACTGATGGCCATGTGAGATGTCCCTAACCTGCTGGTCTATGTGGTCACCAACTCCAGCCACACCCTACATCCCTCTGCCTTGACTTCCCAGGCCCTTTGCTGGAGCGAGGTGTCCCCACAGACTCTTCAGAGTCTTCCTCTCAGGGACAGTTGGGGTGGGTTGAGGGTTGGGGGGTGGGGCGGTGAGGAAACAGCAGAGCCTTGGCCTCTGCACTTGAACCGCTGACACACCAGACATCCATGTGGTTCCTGGAGATGCCCTTCCCCTTCAAGCCCATCGGTCCTTGTGGGGAGCCTGAGGTGAAAGCTGGCGGCCCGTTTGCTCACTGGTAGATCACAAGGTCAACTGTGGCGCAAAGTGACATTGCTTCAGTCATAGTGGGAGCAGATGAAGTGTGGAGACTCTGAGACCTTGTCCTTGAATCCCTGGCTCCATCTCTAGTCTAGGATCTGTGCGGAGCTGTGACCAGTGACCAATGACCAGTGACCGGGATCCAGAGAGCATTTTCTGAGGTAGGGCAGGAGTCAGGGTCACTGGGTAGAGGCAGCTGTGTCTTCATAAGTGAGGGGGGGTACGGTAGATATGCAGTTAGAGGCCTCCGCTGGCATTCCCTGCCATTGAGGTACACCAAAGGTGCTCAATAAGTGCATGATGTGCAAATTCAAACACTTGGCGTCTATAGGCTTTGTGGTCCTTCTGCCTTTCCAGGTGCTCCCCACTACTCAGTCTGCCGCACACTCTGTTCCTAGACTCTCTCTTGAAGAGAGTGGCCCTCCAGCTCACTCTTCCCTCCCAGAGATGCTCCCCCGCCCCCACTCCGGCTCATGCCCAGCCTCATGCCTTGCCCACAGGGTCCTTCTCACCCCTCCGGACACGGGCAGCTCCTTCCACCCGTGCTGCCTCTGGTAGGTTTGGGGAACAGCTGCCAGCAGCAGAGTCTAATGACTGCCTGGAGAGTCGTTAGCAGATAATTAATATTTGCTGCACAGAGCCGGCAGCTAAGCTGTTCCACTGTGCACTCTCACCGGCCGGCTAGCTCGCAAGGAGTGGGGTCTGCCGTCCTGCTTCATCAGAGACCTCGGACCCTGAGGGTATCACACCCTCAGGGCAGGAGGAGGGGTGGAGATGCAGGAGAATCAGAGGGAACCTTAGGGTCTGTTTTCAGGGAAGAGTTCAGTCTCCACTCAGCTCCATCTACCTCTGAAGGCCACCAGGTTGGAAACATCATCAGGCACGGTCAAGGAGGGCACCGGGGCCAGGGCTCAAGGTGGCCACAGCCCATCCTTGCACCTGAGGCCAGCTGGCCTTTGGCGGTTGCCATGGTGATGGTTGGCCCCAGCAGTTGGGCAAGGACATTGTGACAACACCGGCATCAGGAACAGAAGCAGCTGAGTGTGTGCGTGCGTGTGTGTGTGTGTGTGTGTGTGTGTGTGTGTGTGGGGAGAGAGAGAGAGAGAGAGAGAGATCCCACAATGCATTTTCTTCACACCATCCTTAGCCAGCCTCTGACCAAGCTCCCATGCAGATGGCAATGGGCTAACTGGCCAGAGTGTCAGTTTCCATGTCTCTAAAATGGACTAACTGCACCCCGAGGGGCATATGTTCATTGCCCCCTTTGAGAACAGAATCCTGTGGCTTCCAGACACTAGGTTCTAGAGACTTAACCAGAGACTTCTGTGGTGTGGGCTCACACCAAGCGCTGACTATTTAGGAACCCCCCCCCCCCCGTACACCTACTGTCTCATCTCAACTCTACACTGTTCATATAAACTTGGCCTTGTCGTCCCCATTCTACAGATTAGGAAACTGAGGCCAAGAGGTCCCTAAAGTCAGTCGCGTGACAAAGGCATTGTAGATGTGAAGTCAACAGCCCAGGAGTCCCTTTGTTTCTTAACAGCAGAATTTTAAATAGTTTTGTGCTTGCTAGGCAGTATTGCATTCAAATCCTGCCTCTCCTAGGCGTGTGTAATGGTGGATCTTGGGTTAAAGACACTCACAGAGATTTGGTTGCTTCTGTGTAGCTTGGAGTCTGTTTGATTTTTTTCTGTTTTTAATTCTGATTATTTGTAATGTAGTGGGTGATTATTTCTTGAAGGTGTGCAGGTACCTTTGTGTACGGCATGCTTGTGGAGGTGGGAGGACACCCTAACGGAGACTTGTTCACCTACTCTGAGAGAGGGTCCCTCACAAACCTAGAGCTTACCAAAATAGGTTAGCCTGGCTGGTTAGTGAGCCCTAGATATCTTTCTGTCGCTGGGGTTAGGATGCTAGTATATCCATGCACCAATCTTTGTGTGGGTCCCAGGGATTGAACTCGGGTCCTTGTGCTTTTAATACTAGCACTCTGAGAAGATTATTCCCCAGCCTTGATGTATGTCTTGAGGCTTCCACATGGACTGAACTAGCAACGTGATGTTTGGGAAACAGGAAATGGCTTCTTTTGCCAGCGATTCGTTTTCCGTGTGAGGTTGGCTCAGGCGCTCTTCGCTGTGGGGTGAAGCACAGTCTTTGCCAATTTGGGAGTCAGGCTGGCTTTGCGTGGCAGGGGAGAACCTGATCTGGTGGGTGGTGCCAGGAGACCCTCAGCTTGCTTCCTAATCAGCCTCCCTGCCCCCCCCCCCCCCCCCCCCCCCGCCACGCAGCATTAGGCCGGCTGTGGGAGCATGGAGGGGGCTGAGGGAGGGCCCTTCCCTGGGAGGCTGCCTTCTGTCGCTAGACAAACAAACATGTAGCACCCAGGCTCGCTCGGAAATGGAGCGAGGCATTAAATACAAGCGCACAGCGGAGGCCTGAGACCGAGGCACAAGGACGAGCGCTTCCTCGGGCTTCCTTGGCTCGAGCTGGCCACACATACCCGCTGTTCAAGAAGCCACTCACGTCCCCATGTGCCTGCAGCTGCAGCCAATCCAGCACTGCTGCAGAACTAACTGTAAGACCCCTGGGGCTTCCGTGTGTGCCTGGCATCTGCCACTACCCGATCGAAGGACAGACAGGGACCCCTCCACACACAAAAAGGAAGTTTGGTGGTTCCCCTTTTCCAAGGATCATCTCTAAGCTGGGTAGTGGCTTCGACCTCATTCCCCCTCAAACACAACACCATCAGGGCCCAGATAAAGCCTTGCTTTTACATCAGGTCCATCACAGCCTAGCCTGGGGAGACCACTATGTATGTAAGGGTCTATGTGACCCCTGACAAAGTGTCGGCACTTCTCTGAGTCTCTCAGGACTTCGTTTTGTAAAATACAAGTTACAGCATCTCCTCATTGAGATGGTCAAAATAGGTAACAGTCTAGCCTCACAAATGGACCCCACAGATAGTGTGGGACTCTCACTATCTATACTATTCTGTCTTGGAAGTGACTCAAAAGTCACAACTCAAGCCTGAGTTGGTTACAAGCAGGTGTGGTGTCTTGCAGTGTAGTCGCTGCGCTGGAGGTAGGGAACTGGATGCCAGCCTAGCCTAACTCTCATTAGCCCCAGGCTAATGAGAGACCCTGTCTCAAGGAAGATAGGCAGCACTCCTGTGATTGACACCTGATATTGTCTTCTGGCCTCTATATCAAGGCACCTGACACACACATACGCCCTGTTGTCTTAGTTAGGTTTCTATTGTTGTGATAAAACACCAGGACCAAAAGCAACTTAGGGGAAGGGTTTATTCAGCTTAGAGCTGCCAGGTCCCAGTCTGTCCTCCAGTAGAGCCAGAACTCTAGGCAGTAATTGAGGCAGAGGACATGATGAAGGGCTACTTCCTGGCTTGTTCTTCTTGTCTTCTGCTTCAGTTCCTGCCTTGACTTCCTCCTTCCATGATGGACAGGGACATGGAACTGTAAAGCCAGATAAAGCCTTTTCTATCCGAGTTACTTTTGGTCATGGTGTTTTATCACGGCAATAAGAAACCCAAGTAAGACAATCATATACATAAGAACACATACATGCACACACACACATTTAAAAAGAAGGAAAGAAAAATGAGGTAAGCTGGCTAGGCGGGTAAAGACTCTTGCTGAACAAACCTGGAGTTGGGGCTCTGTCCCAGCACCCACATAGATATGGAAGAGTGAGCCCATTTCACAAAGATGTTCTCAACCCTCCACAGGAACACCACACCACACACATACCCCACCACCGCTACCCTGCCCCCCAAGCAAAAACAATACTTAATACATGTACTGGCTAGTTTTGTTATCACAGAGAAAGGAGCTTCAGTTGAGGAAATACCTCCATGAGATCCAGCTGTAAGGCATTTTCTCAATTAGTGATCAAGGTGGGAGGGCCCATTGTGGGTGGTGCCATCCCTGGGCTGGTAGTCTTGGGTTCTATAAGAAAGCAAGCTGAGTAAGCCAGGGGAAGCAAGCCAGTAAGTGACATCCCTCCATGGCCTCTGCATCAGCTCCTGCTTCCTGACCTGCTTACGTTCCAGTCCTGACTTCCTTTGGTGATGAACAGCAATGTGGAAGTGTAATCTGAATAAACCCTTTCCTCCCCAACTTGTTTCTTGGTCCTGATGTTTGTGAAGGAATAGAAACCCTGACAAAGACAATACATTAAGCAGAAATGGCTTGTCCATGTGGCTCAATTCATCTGCATTTGATTCCTTCTTCCTCAGACAAAATCCATGATGACGGAAGTCATAGCCAGTCGGGCTTGGAACCTTTAATCTCAGTACTCAGGAGGCAGAGTAAGTGGATGAGTTTGAGGCCAGCCTGATCTACAAAGCAGGTTCCAGGACAGCCAGGACTGTTACATAGAAAAACCAAGTCTTGGAAACAAAACAAAAAACAAACAAGAAAGAAGGAGGAGGAGGAGAAGAAGAAGAGAAAGTCATAGCCAACACGGTGGATGGAACTTGATGCCTATATTTTCCAAGAAGTATGTTTTAGCTAGTTGAAAATACACACACACACACACACACACACCACATGCACACATACACTACTACATTCAGTGTTGTGGGGGGCATGGGTGGCTGGAGGCTTTTCCACATCCATGATAAGCATCCATCACTGGGGAATGTTCTTAAGACAGGGCTGGTCTGGACCAGTGTGTCCCAAGCACAGCCCCTTGGGGGATGGAGCCCAGTGGTGCTGGCTTTGGAGGTCCTGGGCTCAGTCTGGCCCTCCATATTTCTGAGTATCTTCTGTGGTCTGTATATCACAATTTAACTGGTGCCTGTGTGAGCTGAGGGCCCAGGATGGCCACTTGTCACGCTGGACCCTCAATCATGAAAAGATGTGTTTCAGGACTGAGCTAGATGGGGTATAATCAAAGGCTGGCCCCCCCAGAGTGGAGTAAATTAAAAGAAATGTAAAAAATAGGTCATTCACACGGTTTTTAGATGATGTGTTGAAACAAGATCTTAAGTATAGCAAGCTGAACATGTTCCTTTTAGAAAATGACATTTATTTATGTTTGCTTACAGAGCTGTTGTGGAAATCAGAGGACACTTGTGAGAGTCCTGGGGTTAGAACTTGGGTCACCAGGTTCTGGGGAAGTTGCCTTTATTCCTTATCCCACCAGTCCTGGTTTTCTTATTTATTTATTTATTTATACGCTTGTGGCTCAGACTGGATCAAACTCACTGCATAGCTATACTCTGACCCAGGTTCTACTTATGAGCCACCAGGTTTCAGGGGTACAAGCTCTCCCCCATGGGCTTTCCCCTTTCCCCCCCTGCTACCCCCTCCTCTCTGTTTCCGGGACACACTTCTCTCCAACCAGAGGAGAAATCCACTCCAGCAGAGCTCCCTGACTGTTTCAGGGGCAGCCACATGACCTAAGCCAGCTAGTGGGCTGTGGTAATTGAACGTTGCCAGAAGGCTTTGGTGCACGTGTGTGTATTTGCATGTGCACGCTCATGTGTGTGCAAGTTTGGGTGTGTGCACTTGTGTGTGTGTGTGTGTGTGTATGTGTGTGTGTAGATCAGAGGCCAATCTTGGCTGTTGTTTCTCCAAGAGTTTTATTTTATTTTACTTTTTAGATGGAGTTCTCTGTGTAGCCCTGACTGTCCTGAAACTTGCTATGTAGACCACTCACAGGCCTGGAACTCATAGATCTCCCTGCCTTTGTAGCCAGAATGCTGGGATCAAAGGTGTGCATCATCACCAGACTTCTCCGAGAGGCTTTTAATGACAGTGAAGAGTACGGGAGAAGGCTGTTCCTGGAGAGGAGGGGGCCAGAGTAGAGAGAGCCTCAGGCTTGTAGTGTGCCCAGCTTTACCTGGCTCTTGCAGCCAACCAAATCCTACGTTTGTTATGTTTTTGAAGTTTGGCCTCTGAGCCAGGAGGTTCCTGAGCCCTTACTGGTCACTTCTTATCTCTTTGGCGTCTCCCTCTAGGCTTCTCTTTCCGGTTTCTGATTTATTTTTAATACTTACTATGCACATGCACACACGTACGTTCACACGCTTGCACACCATCTGCCCATGTCGAAGCCAGAGGACAACTTGTGGGAGTTGCTTCTCTATTTCCTCCATGTGGGATCTGGGGAGGTCAAACTGAGGTTGTCAAGGGCTCCACCTTAATCCCCTGATCTCTCCCCAGATTGGGTCTAAGAAGTCCATGATGTCTCCGCCTCTTCATGGTTAATCCCTTATCTGTACCTAGCACACAGCAGCTGTGTACTTCCCTGGGACGGTCTGTGGGCTCTACCCATAGTGACCCTGGGGACCTGTCAGTCTTTAGATTTGCTGGGTTGAATAGCACCTGCGCATAGTAGATGCTCAGTTTACCAATGTCCTGCAGGTAGCCTGGCATCCTCCCTCACTGCATAGCCATGCCTGCGGTGGGCAGGGAACATGATGGGGGCTATTTCCAAACTGAGAGACGCAGACAAAGGGAATCACACACAGGGCTGCTGAGGAGGCCCAGCTGGGTAACCTGTAGGGTGCGTAGACACAGACCTGTCACCAAGGGGCAAAGGCAGAACAGCTTTCTGCATTTCTCCTTCCTGCCCAGAGCTCCATTGCTGCTCCTAACAGTCAGCCCTGTCCACCAGGATGCGACCTTTAGGGCCCATTCTGTCTTCTGCCCTTTTTAGAAGTCCTTGGCTCACTGTGGCTGTCTTGGTGACTGGGGGGCCCCAGCTGCAGGAAGACGGGTCTCAATGTCCCTATTATGGCTGGAGTGCCTCTGAAGTGGACGGTTCGGCTGGCCCCAGCAGACGGCCACCTGAGACCCGGCATACAGGCTGTGTGTGGGTGGCTCTGAGTCCTTCCCTCTCCAATGTCATGGTTGCCTCTTTGGCTTCCTGCCTTCCTTTTCCACCCTCTGTTGTTCCTGTGTCCCATGGCCTCACCCAAAGGGCAGGTCGTGTGCCCTTGCTGGTGAGGGACTTTGTGACCCAGGCTCAATCCAACTCCATCCTTCCACCAGGAAGAAATGCCTGGGTAGGAGTTTCAGCTGGGGGACAGTAGTGGCGGCAGTATCAACCAGGCAGATGTTGTGCCTGTGAATGCGAGCCCCCCCTGCCCCACCGCCTCTCTCCCTGTGCCTTGCATACATGTAGGAAGAGGACTCTTTGTTATCTGTAAAATCATACAGGATCGTTCTTGAGGTTGTCCTGGGCTTAAAGGCCTGGGACAGGGCTACTAGGAAAGTAGTTAATTTAGGGTGCACAAAGGGGAACTTCAGAGAGTTGTCCCAGTTTTGTGTCAGGTGGTGTGTCTGTAGGGAGGAGTGGGGTACAGCCATCTCTTTCCATCATAGCTGGACTGACTGCCTTTATCTGAGCATCAGCAAAGGGAACATCAGCAAAACACTTTCTGTCCCAGCTTTGAGTTGAGGAGACTAATGCCAGTGTAGTAGTGTAGGGGAAACTAATCCCTTCCTGTTAAAAAAAAAAGCACTGTGCATTCACTCCTAAAATGGGGCACCTCAAAATGGTGTGTAAAAATGGATGTAGCGTGCTCTGGAAGAGGGTGGAGATGGCCAGAGG